>CAUYRH010077811.1:0-27597 GCA_963574655.1 Perodicticus potto
AGCGAGTCTCCTGCCTCCGCCTCCCAAGTAGCTGGGACCACAGGTGCCCGCTACAACGCCCGGCCATTTTTTTTTTTTTTTTTTTTTTTTGGTTGTTGGCGTGATTGTGTGTTGGCGGGCCCGGGCTGGATTCGTACCCGCCAGCTCAGGTGTACATGGCTGGCGCCTTAGCCCATTGAGCCATAGGCGCCGAACCTAATCTTTTTTTTTTTTTTTTTTTTTTTTTTTTTGTAGAGACAGAGTCTCACTTTATCGCCCTGGGTAGAGTGCCATGGCGTCACACAGCTCACAGCAACCTCCAACTCCTGGGCTTAGGCGATTCTCTTGCCTCAGCCTCCCGAGGAGCTGGGACCACAGGCGCCCGCCACAACGCCCGGCTATTTTTCTGGTTTTGCAGTTTGGCCAAGGCTGGGTTTGAACCTGCCACCTTCGGTATATGGGGCCGGCTCCCTACTCGATGAGCCACAGGCGCCACCCCTAATTTTTCTTTTAGTAGAGATGGGGGTCTCACTTTTGCTTAGGCTGGTTTTGAACTCCTGAGCTCAAGTGATCCTCCCACCTCAGCCAATCAGTGTTAGGATCACAGGTGTAAGCCGCCGTGCCCAGCCATGGGTTGTGTTTTTAAATAGGGCAGGTGCAGTTGGCCTCATTGAGAGGGTCTTTTTCTTTTTTTTTTTTAAAGAGGATTTTATTTATTTATTTTTGAAACAAAGTCTCACTGTGTCGCACTAGGTAGAGTGCAGTGGCGTCATAGCTCACAGCAACCTCAAACTCTTGGGCTTAAGCAATTCTCTTGCCTCTTGTCTCCCAAGTAGCTGGAACTATAGGCACCTACCACAACTCCTGGCTGTTTTTCTGTTGCAGTTGTCATTGTTGCTTAGCTGGCCAGGGCTGGGTTCGAACCCGCCAGCCTCGGGATATGTGGCTGGCACCGTAACCACTGTGCTATGAGCTGCGAGCCCATTGAGAGGGTCTTACGTGAACAAAGATACAAAGGAGCTGGGGGGTGAGCTGCTGGGAAATAATCTGAGGGAAGAGCATTCCAGGCAGATGGAAGGATCGGTGCAAAGGCCCTGAGGCTAGAGCTTGCCTGGCAGGTTTCCAACAACAGAGAGGCCAGAGTGATTAGAACAGAGTGAACAAGGTGGGGGGGGAGGTATGACACAGCCCAACTTGCAGATTCCTGCCAGCATTGCCTTTTTTTTTACTGGAGTGAACTGGGGAGCTGCTAGAAGTTTGTGAGCAGAGGACTAACACCTTCTGAGCTAGTCTTGGCAAGACTTCTCTGGCTGCTGTATAGAAAATGGACCAAAAGGACTAATGCAGGAAGACCAGTGAGGAATAATCCAGGGAAGATATCTTGGTGGCCAGACTGGATGGCAGCAGTGGAGGTGGTGAGAAGTGGTTGGATTCCGATGTATTTTGAGAGTAAAGCCACTGGATTTGCTACAGGATCCGACAAGGGACATAGGAGAAAGCGCAGAGTCAAGCAGTTCTAGATATTAAGCCTCTGGGTACAACCTGCTCTGAAGTAACAAGTTCCCAGGTTTAAAAATAGTGCTGGACATACATGCAAAAATAATTAAACCATTAAAATTTCTAGGAGATAATTCAGGTAACGATTTAATGGACGTGGATATGGAAAAGGACTTTCTAAGCATAAAAGTAATGAAAAGCTCATGAGAGAAAGGTGGACACTTAACTACCTCGAAATAAAAATCACCTGGATGTTAAAAATAAAGCTCATAAATTATGTCACTTCCTCCTGTTCCCCAAGTAATAAAATCACGATTATGGATGGGGCTAGATATACTGAGCGCATTCTATGTGCCAAGAATTGTTTTAATGCTTTTCATATATGTATTCACTTAATCCTTGTAATTTCCCACTTTGGAGTGTGAGGAAACTGAGGCACAGAGGTTGCACAGCTGCTCAGGAAGGAGCTGGGGTGTCAAGCCCAGCTGTCTGGCTCCAGGGCACATGCTCTCAGCCACCCTATGCTGTCTGCATTCTACTGAGCTAGAATAAGATCCAGGCTTCACCACCTGAGGCCAACTGGGAACACTGTTATTTGGACTGTGAGGCAGTAATAAGAAAACAGGTGAGATTTATTTTAAAAAGAAACCCCAGGATTTGTTCATTGATAACACATCTTAGAGCCTAAGTTCCTGCTCCCCGCATACTGAACTGCAGCATTAGATCTGAGCAGGACTTTCTTCGTTTCAAAGCACTGTCAGCAATGCCTGCCACCCAGCACCCCTGGGGGGTGTGGCCAGGACAGAGGAGGAGGCTGAAGCCCAGAGATGTGTGTGACTGGCTTGTCGCCGCACAGTTGCAGGATTTCTGTCGTTCAGCAGGTGCTGAGTGACTACCCAGGTCTGCGGTGCCCAGATGTGGAGCCAGAGGGACTGACCTGGTTTCTCATCCCTGCTTTGCCAGGGCCCCTGGGTGACCTCAGGGAAGTCATCAAGCCCCTTTGCCTTGGCATCTTTCCATGGGAAGTAGCAAGGATAATACTTATCTCACAAGGTTGTGAGTATTAAGCGAATTAATGGCTATTAAAGTGCTTTGCAATAATAATATCTAATGATAGCCAACTTTTCTTTGCAACAGGTAACAATTATTCAGTGCTTTCTATTTGCCACCTACTGTATTAAACCCTTTAATAAGATATTCTCATTGAATCCTTGCAGTCCCCTTATGAGGTACCGACTGTGTATTATACCCAGTTGGTAGATGAAAAAAGTGAGACACAGAGATTAAGTAACTTGTTAGGGGACATGGCTGGATCAACACAATAGATGCTCCTGGGTTCAAACCCATAAAGCAGTTTCTTCGTGACCATTATTAGCAGAAGAACCAGAATTCAAACTCAGGACTCTGCACGCCTGGTTCTTCTCTCATCATGAATTTCCCCTTTGGGTTCAGGATGATAGTCACTGGCTCTGACAGCCATAAATCATCCAAACGACAGTCAGTATTTTCTGTAGACTCTGCCTGCAACCTCAGTTTAGCAAATGCCTCCTGGGAGCCAGGCCTTCTCTGTCGCTCTGGCCATGAGGAGCTCACCTTCTCTTCCAGAGACAGACTAGGGCAGCACCCAGCAGAAACCACAGCCTGGTGATTAAAAGTAGAGGCTCTGTGGCCAACCTGGGTTCAAACCTCACTCCTGCCATTTACGTGTATTAGCTAAGTTCTCGTCCCCATGGGTGGTCATTTAACATCTCTTATGCCACAGTTTACTCATCTGAAAAATAGGGATAACATTGGGTTGTACCAAATAAAATCGCAATTTTTGTAGGTCAGAAAGAACTATTGACAATTTCGTGATGTTCAGCCTAATAGTGTTATTAGGAGGACTAATTAAATCAAAAACTGTAAAGTAGCTAGAACAGGCCCTAGTACCTGGTGAATCTACATTGAACATATATTTAGCAAGTGTTTATTAAGCATCTACTGTATACCATCTTCACATATGTACTCCAGAGCCAACATTCTAGAGCAAGGGCTCATAACTTGTGGTTGATGGACCTAGAACTTCCAAGGGCCTGTGAACACCCAAAATTTTATATGAAATACAGGCATGTGTATTTCACATAACATGGTGGGGGTGCTTTTTCATGGAGCACGTATGTAGTTGTCATCGAATTCTCAAAGCCATTCATGACCCCAAACAGGCAGAAAGAAAGAAGGCACATACTAAGTGACGCTATTATTCACTCAATAAGCATTTATTGAATACCCAGTGTATGCCAGTCCCTGGGATTCAGCATGAACAAGCCCTCATAGGCAGTAGAGTGTTCCAGAAAGGAGCAGTACAAGGTAGTACAAGGTAGAAAAGCCACACCAACTTTGGGGCTGTACGAGTTTAGGGATGACAACTAACTGGTTGGCAGCAGAGGGGACCAAGGAGGCTGTGAGCTCCTGCCGTGCTTCCCCCTCACCTCCCTGACGACCCCTTACTGTGCTCCCTTCCTGGTTGGTGCACCAGAAGGGGCCTCCTCCAGTTCTGTTGGGAGGGAGGTACCAAGAATCACAGGCTGTGCATCGAGTCTGTACAAGAAAACAAGCATCCCCAAGGAGCCGATCCTCCAGCTGAAGAGGCTGATTTGGGGAAGGAGGCAGTCAGGGCTACTCCAGGAGGCAGGGACTAGATCCTGGTTGTATTTTAGCCAGGAGGCAGTGAGCATGACAATTAAGAGTACAAGCCTTGGCCTGAAGTCTGACAGAGTCAGGTTCAAATCCTGGCTGTGCCATTTGCTAGCTGTGTGGCCTTGGCCAGATGACTTAGCCTCTCTGAGCCGCAGTTTCCTAATATGAAAAATAAGGAATAATTATCCTTTTTTTCCAAGAGTTGTTGGGCAGAGGAGATGAGCTAAAGCCTGGCATGGTGTCAGGCACAAAGGGCTCAGTAAGTGACAACTGCTGCTGTTATTATTCTGTCTCTGTCATCTGGGTTCTGCTCAGCTCTACAGACATTCAGTGTCTGTCATACGCAGAGCTTTACACAGTGTGCCAGGGAGGGGGAAAATGAGAAAAGATCACATACCCACCCCTTCCTCCAGAAACTCAGTCTTGGATGGTGGTTTGGAACTCTCTTTGGGAGTCTCAGACTCCTGGGAGATTCTGCTGAAAGTTTTAGAGCCTGTGGCCAGAAAAACACAAATGTTTCTATGTGCATATATGCATAAAATTATAAAAGAGAAAAATCCTAAAAGAAAAAAAAATAAAAATAGAAAAATCCAGATGTCTGCTCAGCGCCTGTAGCACAGTGGTTATGGCGACAGCCACATACACCGAGGCTGGCAGGTTCAAACTGGCCTGGGCCAGCTAAACAACAATGACAACTGCAACAACAACAAAAAATAATAAAATAAAATAAAATAGCTGGGCATCGTGGCAGGCACCTGTAGTCCCAGCTACTTGGAAGGCTAAGGCAAGAGAATTGCTTAAACCCTCTAAAAGTTTGAGGTTGCTGTGAGCTGTGACACCACAGCACTCTACAAAGGGCAACGTAGTAAGACTGTCTCAAAAAAAAAAAAGAAAGAAAGAAAAATCCAGATGTCTATACACAGGGACGGATTTGTAAGTTTTTTTTTTTTTGAGACAGAGTCTCACTATGTCACCCTCAGTAGGGTGCTGTGGCATCACAGCTCACAGCAACCTCCAACTCTTGGGCTTAAGCAATTCTCTTGCCTCAGCCTCCCAAGTAGCTGGGACTACAGGCGCCCACCACAATGCCCGGCCATTTTTTGGTTGTAGTTGTCATTGTTCAGCAGGCCCAGGCCAGGCTCAAACCCACCAGCTTCAGTGTATGTGGCCAGCACCCTAATCACTGAACTATGGGCACCGAACCAAGAACTTTTGTTTTTTACAATATTTATTTCCATCATTTTTAAATTTAGAAGGAGCATGTATTACTTTTTGAGTCCAAAAAACGAACAATAATATTAAGTGCATTCCATTTCAGAGGTTACCAGACTTCCCAAAGCCCGTTCTGAGAATGCCAAGTAGCTCGCAGACCCAAATTAAGAACCCCCGACCCAAAGGACTATACAAACAACCACACAAATAATCCCAAATAAAGCTGATACGTTAGAGCAGTGGTTCTCAATCTTCCTAATGCCATGACCCTTTAATACAGTTCCTGTGGGTCACGACCCACAGGTTGAAAAGTGCTATGTTAGAGCAACAGTTAGCAAACTTTTCTGTAGGGAGCCAGATCTCAAATATTTTAGGCTTTGAGGGTCTTTATTGTAAATTCTCAATTCTGCTCTTGTACCATGAAAACAGCCATAGGCAAAGGAATGAGGTTGCGTTCTAATAAAACTTTATTTATAAAACAGGCAGTAAGCCAGTTTGGCAACCCCTGTTAGAGGTTCCAACTCCTAGATTCCTGGAATGTCTGAAATAGAGGCTGAGAGTGGTCACCTCACATGTCCAGGGTCACACAGCCGAGCAGGGGTGCTGACACCACTCACCAACAAGCCAAACCTTACAGTGATGCAGAGATTTCAGCTCCCAACTCCTAGAGGGGCTGCCTCCAAAGTCACAGCTCCTGGAGCAGTGGAAGAATGTGAGCAGGGGCCTGGAGAAGCCAGGGGGAGGCCTGGGCTGGGAGAAGGCCAGAAGGTGTGGGCAGTGGAAGGAGAAATACGTTGGGGTCATCGTTCCCTTTCTTCAAAGCATTTTGCTGCCTCAGTGCTAGGTCAGAATTGAGTTTTTGACATCTTGGTTGCCTTCTTCTCTTTCTGCATCAAAAGATAAAAATCTATGTCAGATTAAGAATCAAATTAATATGTCCCATGTCTAGGCTCATGATGATCACTAGGGAATCAGGGATCCCGACTTGGCAAGTGGGCACTCAGCCCCTGGTGAGTTAGGCAGCCCCTCCCAGACCCCTCCAAGCTCCAGGTCCTGCCTGGGAGGGCTGAGCAGCTAGGAAGGGCTCCTCTGGGAGAGGAGGTGAGAACTAGGCTCAGAGAGACAGGAGGAGATCGCCTCAGTAGGACCCCAAGAACAACGTGGTCTGTTGCCTGCTCTTTTCTCTTCTGGTTGTAGCAGACCATATAACTCAAAGGACAAGAGAAGAGAGAGTTAAGCCTTGAACACTCTGTAACTATAAGAAACACCTGTAACAGCTGGGTAATAGAACACCTTGGTGAAAAGGGCATGGAGAAGGGATTCGGCTCTCCTTAACATGAGAGCACGCGAGACGAGACGAGAACATCAGTGCTTGGCGGTCTCCACACCTGTGGTGCAAATAGCCACGGACTAGGGTCTACGTCTTTGAGTAGCTGCAGGAGAGGTTAGGCAGGGGTCATTCATTCTTTCACGGACTTGCTCACTCTGACTCTTGCTCTTCCTGTTCTAAGAAGACTGCTAGGATTCGCTTTCCTACTTAGATTGTTTCTCTCCCTCGAAGACTGTTTTTCTCTCCCTCTCTCTCCTGCTAAGACAATTGCCCCCCCGGAACCTAAGGGGAGTCGATCCCGAGCAAGGTAGCACAGCGGTCCAGGCCCGGACAATTAGATAGGCCAGGGCCGGAGACCTGGCGAGTCCCGGGCCCTGATACTTGGTATTTTAATTCAAGTTCTCTCTGTTCTCGTTTCTGCCTTTCTCTTCCATTATTTTACACTCCTTGATTGTCTATCACAGGGGCAGAAAATCTGTCCACTCTTTTATCCTTCTGGGCCCACACCTATAACAGATGTTGCTTATCAGTCCTGACCATAGAAAGCCATTGCCAATCAGTCAGAGCTGGAATAAGAGCTGGAACCCTTTGCTACCCTTGCTGGACCTTCTGTCCCCCTCTCTCCTCTACTCAGCTCAGTGAGACCCAGAGAGGTCAAGTGACCTGCAGGGGGTTGCCCACTTCCTTGTGGGACCATTTGGGGGTGGATGCCCCCCAGGGGAGGGACTGGCTTCTGCTTTTCCATTTGCATGCATCTTGAGTTAGTCCGTGACCAAGCCTGATCTTGTCCCCCAGTGACCCCAGGCATGAAAATCTACATTGACCCTTTCACCTATGAGGACCCCAATGAGGCAGTGAGGGAGTTTGCCAAGGAAATTGACATCTCCTGCGTCAAGATTGAGCAGGTGATCGGAGCAGGTAGGTGACTGGTACCTTCACAGGCTCCATGGCCTCAGCCACGGGTGGAGCCACGGGGCAGAGGGTAGGACATGGGACAGGGGCCTCAAAGGATCTTCAAAGCCTAAAGGATCATCATACCCAAGAAGAAGGACCCCCAAAGGTTACTCACCAACAGAAGGGGAAACTGAGGCGCAGGCTAGGAAGGGGTTTGCACAGCAAGTCAGAGATTGAGCTGGGTCTGGAGCCCAAGTCTCTGAACTCAGTCCAGTACTTTCCCTTCTTCCTGCCCTTCATCCCAGGGGCCTGTCCGTATCTTCCCAGGAGGTTCCCCTGCATCTTCCTCCCTGTGCCCAGCCGGATATCACGGGCAACGTGAAGAACTTACCACCTATTCCCGAAGGTGGCTGGGACCTTTCTGGCCCCCACATTCTCAAAGGTGTTCTATGTCTACAAGGATGAGTGGACCATTGAGGAGAAAGCACCTGCAGGCCCCAGGAATGACAGGTTACAGTGAGGTGGCATTTCCGCCTGGCAAGTGACACTCTGCTCTCTTGGTGTATCTGTCCCAGGGGAGTTTGGTGAGGTCTGCAGTGGCCACCTGAAGCTGCCAGGCAAGAGAGAGATCTTCGTGGCCATCAAGACACTCAAGTCGGGCTACACTGAGAAGCAGCGCCGGGACTTCCTGAGCGAGGCCTCCATCATGGGCCAGTTCGACCACCCCAATGTCATCCACCTGGAAGGTGTTGTCACCAAAAGCACACCCGTGATGATCATCACTGAGTTCATGGAGAATGGCTCCCTGGACTCCTTTCTACGGGTACGGGAAGCCAAGAGTGCCGAGGGCCCCTTGGTGAGGCAGGAAAAGGGATGATGAGCATACTTTCATACGGTCAAAGGGATCTTGGAAAAGCCCTAGGTCAGAAATGGCTTGCAGGCTGTCACTTTCCATTCCCCTACCCATAGCAGGCATTGCTAATCGATCTTTGCACTCTCTTCCACTAAGCCCAGAAGCATTCTCAGAATCCTTCCCTGTATGGTTCCCCAGGAAGCCACAACCAATCAGAGTTGGCGCACAACATGAAATCTGTTTCCACCCACTCTTTAGCCAACCTTCTCATTTTGCATAGCAGCAAACGGGGCTCAAAGAGAGGTAGGGTTTGCCCTGGGTCACCTAGAAGATCAATGTGAGACCTCAGACCCCTCCCCCAATCCAGATTTTTCACCAGATTTTGGACTTCCCAAAGCTGTATAGGCTGGAAGGAGGAGTTCAGAACACAAGGCTACCCCAGGAAATCACAGTCAAAGAGCACTGGAATGGACATCAGAACCAGTGCATTAGACTAGCTGAAGCACCTACTGTGTGCCACACACCTTCTCTTGTATCTCTGAACACCAATGAGAACTGGGCATTATTTATCCCCATTAAATACACAGATAAGGAAACAGAGAGGTTAGGTCACATGTCCAAGGTTGCAAAGCCAAGAAGGGCAGAGCCAGAGTCAAACTGCATGTGTCTTCTTCAAAGCCTATGTTCTCTCCAACACCCTGAAGATAGCCTCTCCAAGGTGCCCAGACTGAGTCATTTCCAAAGGGACCCCAAAGCCAGGTTGGCAGGGTCCTGCCCTGGTTCCCCATTGCAAGGATGATCCAGGGCTCGGATGCCTACTTTTCCATTTACTCTTGTGTTTTCTCTGCTTCTTCCCAAGCAAAACGACGGCCAGTTCACAGTCATCCAGCTGGTGGGCATGCTGAGGGGCATTGCGGCCGGCATGAAGTACCTGGCAGACATGAACTACGTGCACCGGGACCTGGCTGCCCGCAATATCCTCGTCAACAGCAACCTGGTCTGCAAGGTGTCTGATTTTGGGCTCTCACGCTTTCTAGAAGATGACACCTCAGACCCCACCTACACCAGTGCCCTGGTAAGACAGAGGCAAAGACCACAGGAGTCACAGCACTAGAGAGAAGGGCATAAATATCCATCTCTCCCTGCAGTACACTGTCACTGACCCCTACTCATGCCACGCACTGTGCTGGGCCGCAGAGACAGAGAGAGACATCCCGCCCTCTTGGAACTCTCAGGCTAGTAGGAACACAGAAGTCCAGGAATGACAGGGCTGTGAGCAGGACAGCCAGCACTGGGAGGCAAGAGAAGGCTTGCTAGAGGGGGTAATAGCCGAGCAGAGAGCTGAAGGGCCAGTAAAAGTTTCTCAATGCCACGTTCTCAGGGCAGGGTCCTGGGACTGGAACACAAGTTGTAAGGGGGAAGGTGGTGAATAACAGTGCTGGAGAGCTAGGCATGGCCAGATAGTTGAGGTCCTTGGATGCCCAAACTCACTCCTAAAAGGGTTGCTGAAGGATTTTAAATGGAAAGAAATAACACAGGGTCCCTGGCGGTCAATTTGAGTACTCCCCTTGCTGGAGAGTATGAGGCACAGTTGTGGGATTAAGGAGAGGTTAAAAAAAAAAAGCCTTTAAGGATGAGAAGGAGGTTTCCAGATGGCATGGTGAGAAAAGGCACTTTATGTGGAGGAAACAGCATGTGCAAATGCCCAGTGGTCTGAAGCAGTGTAGTGAGTTTGGGGAACCATAAGGTGTCTCATGAGATTGGTGCAGCACAGGGCACAGACTGTGGAACATGGAAAGAAGGGGCCAGGCAGGTCAGCCTCCTACCCACAAACCCTCCCTCTCTTCCCCCTAGGGGGGGAAGATCCCCATCCGCTGGACAGCCCCAGAAGCCATCCAGTACCGGAAGTTCACCTCAGCCAGTGACGTGTGGAGCTACGGTATCGTCATGTGGGAGGTGATGTCCTATGGGGAGCGGCCCTACTGGGACATGACCAACCAGGATGTAAGTCTACAAGGGGGTGGACAGAGCCTTTCTGGCCAGCCAGATAAAGGGAGGGGAAGAGGGGGCTCCTGACCTTGTGCCAGTCTCCAAGGGCAAGGGAGGTGAGATCGAGAGCCAGGCTTCCAGGGCAGTTCCCAGCCTGATGTTGAGTGATTCAGATGTCTGCACAGGACCTGGACTCTCCAGGGGGTAGGAAAGGCCACCTACCCACAGATCAACAAACCTTCAAGATGCGTACCTTGTGGTCAGCTCTAAATGAGACCATGCCCACCTAATTGAGGGTGACAAACAACTATTCAAGCAAACAGATAAGTTATCAGGACCTTTTGTGTTATCAGGTACTAAATTGCAGAAGGCAGAGGTCTCGTTATAGGCATTGAGCCAAAATCTGCTAGGATATTCCCAGGGGCTCTGATGGTAACAGGACTTGGAGATTTGAGGGCTTTCGGTTGGAAAGACCATGCTGTGCAAAGGCCCAGAGGTGGGATAATGAGGGGTCATGTTGGGGAGTGTTTCAAAGTCAACCCAAGCAGTTTCGAGTAGCAAAAATGCTAACAGGAAGGAGTTGAAGCAAGCTTCTTGAACAGGGAGGCTGACCCACAGTCAAAGCATGGAGAATGGACTGAGTGTGGCCATGGTGGCAGGACAAATTTGAGAGGGATGTCCAAGCTCCTTTCCCTGTCAGAGGAGCAGGTGGGGGGAGGTGGGAAGGGCCTATGGGGCTGGACAATGGTACCTCTTACCTGGAGCTGTAAATGGCATTGAAATCAAGAACACGGCCACCTGGGATCAAGCAAGAGGCCAGAGAGGAGAATCCTCAAGGCCATCAAAGCCAGGAAGGGCTCACAGATGGGAAAGAAGAAGGTTGGAGCCAGGCACAGGAGGGTCAGCCTGGGGCACTAGATGTCCCAAGATTAGCAGAAAATGGGACAGGAACCCAGCCGCCAGATCAGACTGAGGCTATAGATAGTGAGCACCCTGGTCTGGCCCATCCCTGGGGCTGCATCCAGGAAGTGCAGGTGGTTGCCACGGCAACCAGATAAGTCAGGCCTGTGCAGCACTGGAGAAAAAATGGACCTGGAAGACAGCAGATGCCCTCAGCCCATCCACCCAACGCCACTCTGCCCCTTCATTGTCCCCAGGTAATCAACGCCATTGAGCAGGACTATCGGCTCCCACCACCCATGGACTGCCCAAGCGCCCTGCACCAGCTCATGCTGGATTGCTGGCAGAAGGACCGTAACCACCGGCCCAAGTTCGGCCAAATAGTCAACACGCTGGACAAGATGATCCGCAACCCAAACAGCCTCAAAGCCATGGCTCCCCTCTCCTCTGGGTAAGTCCCACCCTGGCCCCGCCCCTATTCTCGTATCAGCCCTCCATCCCTCCTCTGGGTAAGCCCTGCCCCTGGCTCTTCCCCCCTCCTCTGGCCACGCCCCTCCTCTGGGTATGCCCCGCCCCTGGCCCACCCTTCTCTGGGTATGCGGCCCCTTTCCTTTGGGTACTGGCCTCGGCCCAACCGGCCCTTCCCTTTTGCTGCCACGGCTGTCCCTGCTTCAGGCAGATGCTCTTCTCCCCTGCAGCTTGGGATGGCGATGGATAGGACTAGTGTTTGTTGGGCATCTGCCTTGCCTTGGGAGTGCAGGGGAGCCCAGGACAAACTGTCCAGAGGAGAAGGACGCGCACCCTGTGCGTAGTAAAGAAAGCGCCTTTTACATGCTCACAGAGGGCAGCATTTAAGAAATGCCACCAAAGGATCTAGCATCTTAGCTGGTGAATAGATTTACTCCATAGCTACTCTCATATTCAAGCCTAAACGGTCTCCCGTCCATCCTCATCTCACACACACGTGCTCAGACAAATATAGTCCTACACACACAGATGAACACACAGACACATTCACGCTTGCTTACACACACAATCTCACACAAAGACACAATCTCGGGCTCTCACGCTCACGAACATCCATAGACACCTGCGCATACAGCCCCATTCAGACGTTAGTGCACGTCACACACCGCACGCGTCCTCTCAGCCCAAGAGACAGGCTCAGCCTGAGGGGGCTTCAGCTCAGGTGCCCAGTGCATCTCTTCTCCCAAGACGCCAGGCCGGCTTCCCCCGGGGCTGCAGCTCACCACTGCCTTCCTTGGGTGGCTGCCACAGGTCACATGCTTACCCTCCTGGACCCACAATACCACTGAATGTCCTCAGGATCTAGGTTGGCTGTGGCCAGAGATTCTGCGGGCCAAAGTCCTTCCCCTACTACATTCCTGTGGCCAAGAGAGCTTTGTGCTTGCCTCTGTCACTCCTCACCGTGACCCTGCGTCAGCCACTCCTGAGTCTCCACATAAAATCACTCAGGGCTTTTAATCTCATGACAGTCATTTCACTACTTGCCAGGCGGGAAGTCATTCCCATTAGCACCACCAGCCTGAGCTGGAGTTTGAAGGTACAGTCCCCAAGGTCAGCCTCCTATAGCACAAAGCAGGGCAGAGAATGGCACTGGGGGAGGAAACAACGAATAATTTTAACATTTGGTCCAGATGAATTCCCTCCTCCAGAAAATGAGAAACAGGGACAAGTGTCTTCTGCTCCTCACTCCTATAGGCCAGCCTCTCAGCAATCCTCGCAGAGGCTTCCCTAGACTTGCCAGGTGGCCCCAGCTTTGCGACCTGCACACGCACTCCCACACACTCACATGTGCTTGACACACGGCCACACAGGCTCCAACTCCTGCCCACACGCACACAGAGGGCACGTGTGTGCACAGCTCACAGGCGAGTCCACACACACACTCACCCTCACACTTCCTGCAAGACTGTGCCCTGACCATCTCTGTCACCCACCCCACCCCACCCCTGCCTCCAGCATTAACCTGCCGCTGCTGGACCGCACGATCCCCGACTACACCAGCTTTAACACGGTGGACGAGTGGCTGGAGGCCATAAAGATGGGGCAGTACAAGGAGAGCTTCGCCAACGCCGGCTTCACCTCCTTCGACGTCGTGTCTCAGATGATGATGGAGTAAGTGCCCCCCTCCCCTATCCACCACTCCAGCCAACTGGGAGATAAGAAATAGTGACCCAGAAAGGATGTGGGGGTCCAAGGTACAAGATGGCCAACATTAGAGTCACATCCAGACTGATACCCATACTGATACCTGCCACCTGCTGACTATGTGACCATGAGCGAATCAACCTGTTTTCTCATCCTAGTGCCCTGACTCGAGGTCAAGTGCTCTCCACCTCACCATGGTCACTCACTCGAGCTTTGGCCACCTACCCACACCCCCATCCCAGAACCCCCCCTTACTGTCTTTAATACGAACCCCTACATTTCCCTAACACAAGTGCTTCTCTCCCAAAGGGACATTCTTCGAGTTGGGGTCACTTTGGCTGGCCACCAGAAAAAAATCCTGAACAGTATCCAGGTGATGCGGGCACAGATGAACCAGATTCAGTCTGTGGAGGTTTGACACTCACCTGCCTCGGCTCGCCTCTTCCTCCAGGCCCTGCCCCCTCCTCCCCACACGCTGGGCCCTCCTGGTGCTCCGTCCACTGCAGGGTCAGCCACCTGCCAGGAGGCCACAGGCAGCAGAAGAACCAAGCAGCGCTCCAGCCACAAGACGTCACCAAGAACACATGCAATTCAAACGACGGAAAAAAGGGAATGGGGAAAAAAGAAAATAGAATCTGGGAGGGGGTGGGCGATACAAGGAATATTTTTTAACGAGGATTCTCAAAAGGAAAGCGATGATCATTCTTAGGGGAAAAAAAGGGCTTGGGAGATTCATGCGATTTGTCCAATCAGAGACCAAAAGCAGTTTCTCTCCAACTCCCTCTGGAAAGGTGACCTGGCCAGAGCCAAGAAACACTTTCAGGAAAACAAATGTGAAGGGGAGAGACAGGGGTCGCCCTTCTCTCCTGTCCCTGGCTGCTCCTCTAGGCCTCATCGACAGCTAAGCACCAGCCGGATGGGGCAGGCGGGCAGGCAGTCCCAGGAACCCCTCTGGGAAAATCCATTCCTGCTGCCACTGGGCAAACAGAAGCATTTTTCTGTCTTTGGAGAATATTTTAGAAACTCCAATGAAAGAGACTGTTTCTCCTGATGGCTCATGGGGATGAAAAGGGGCTTTTGTCCTCCTGGGTCAGGGAGAACATGAGGACACCAGAAAGGCTAGCCTTCCTGAGGATGGCTGCCCCCTGGGTCTGCAGCTTCAGTACATATCACACGCACCCCCCGGCAGCCCCAACCTGCCTGGGCCCCCCTCCTGCCAGCCCCCACCTCGAGGGCTGATGCTGCCTGTAGTGACTGCCATCAGCTACGACTGCCACTGAGAAGGGTTGATCCTGCATCTGGGTTTGTTTACAGCAATTCGAGAACTAGGGGTATTTTGGTCAGGGGTGGTTTTGGTTTGGGGGGTTTGTTGGGGTTTTTTTATGACAATGAAGTGACACTTTGACATTTCCTACCTTTTGAGGACTTTCAAGGACTTGATCCTTCTCCAGGAAGAAGGTGCTTTCTGCTTATTGACTTAGGCAATACACCAAGGGCGAGATTTTATATGCACATTTCTGGATTTTTTATATGGTTTTCACTTGACACCCTTCCCTCCTCCCACCTGCCACCAGGCCTCACCAAAGCCAACTGCCACAGGGCCATCTGGGCCCATCAGAGACTTGAGATTTGGGAGGGGGGAGAGAGGTGCATCCCACTTCAGGACTGTTTATGAAGGTGATGGATCAAGGAGGAAGTGGGCTCTAGGGCTGCAGGGCTGGAAGTCCTTGCCTGCTCCCCTACTCTCTTGCCCTGATCTATCTAGTACTTCCCAGGCAAATAGGCTCCTTTGAGGTTCCTGAGTGCCCTCAGATGGCCAAAACCCAGTTTTGCCTCTGGGAGCTTAAACCAGGTCGCATCAGAGGCCAGGACCCGGATCATTCACTGTGATACCCCAGCCCTCCAGAGGGTGCCCCCAGAGATGTGGGCAGGCATGCTCCTTCCCTTCCCTGGGGAGAACATGTGTGATTTCTCTCCCACCTCCTTCCTTCCACCAGAACTTCGCCAGTCTGAAGGTCTTGGCCATGGGGAAACCATCAGCCAAGAGGTCTGGCCGCAGATTCCCTTCTGTGAGCAAACGCAGGCGCCTGAGCAGAACAATCGGTTAGTGAATTGATGGAAATAAATGCTTTAGTTATAAAACAGCCCTGTTCTCTGTAAGTTCCAAGAGACCCTGGCACCCTTGGGATGTGCCGAGTGACCCGTAATGCTCTTCTAAGTGACCCTCCCTCAAGATTCTAGAAGGCCTGGAGCACATGGAAGACAAGAGCTCCACGTGGCCTTTCTGGCTCTGGCTTGTCAAAAAGCACAGGCAGCAAAAGAAGTTGGAGGTAACTCAGAATTCTGAGGCTGATGCCCTGGGAATCAGGGTGAGCCACTGCCAGTACGTTAGCAGTTAGGGAGTCACAGGGGTGCACTCAGCACACCTGGGCCAAAGGAAGGGGTTTCCCCAAGTCAGGTGAGCTGTGATGGTGGGGTGTCAGGATCCCACGGTGCCCAGGGGCTCCCAGCCAGAACACAGATATGATGACCTTATCCAGGCCAACTCTGATTTTTTTTTTCTCTCTGAAAATGGGCTCCTACTGACACATTAAAATCAGAATTCTTTGTGTGACAGGTGTCGGGGGGAGCTGGAGGGGCTAGGGATATCAAGCCTGGCCGAGGAGGGGGAGCCAGGGACGCTGCCCCTTGGGACGATTCCCTTTGTCCATGGAGCTTCTTTGAGGACACTGACCAGTGGGAGAGATTCAGACCACAGGCAACCAGCTAAAAGCACCATGGTCAGAGCAAGCGTCCAGCAGGGACCAGCCTGTCATCTGTCACTCCCCTGCTCTGAGCCTAAGAGGCAAAGGGAAGGAAGGGATTAGAGAAGAGTGTGGGCCCCCCAGGGGGACAGCAGGGTGAGCCACAAGAAAGCGTTGGCAGGTCTCCCACAAACTGGCCGGCAGTGGCCCACCGGCCACCACCGTGTGCCCCAAACGTCCCCAGCACGGGTGGCAGCTGTCCCGGCACACAAGGTCACCTTCTGGCAGGAGCTGCCCTGATGCTCTCTAGATTAGCTCTATCTCCCCAGTCCACCTCCTGATGGTCCAGGGCCCCACACGGGGCTGGCAGTCAGCGCTTCCTGTCAGATGGCTTCCTGTCCCAAGCTGCTAGGCTGGTGTCCGCTGGCCAGCATGTCTGCCTGTACACCCTCCAAGGGCCCCAGGTCCTCAGTGGCCTGGAGCCCCCAGAGTCCAGGTGCTACCCAGACCTCTGTGTCTCCACTTCAGGATGACAGACATCACTGTGACTGTCCCAGGAGTACAGGTGCTGCTCACATCTTCCCTCTCCACACCCCCATCCCCACTGCTGAGACACGGGCCACCACCCACCCTCTCGCTTGCTGCTCAGCGGGAGTGGCAGGCCATGTTGCCAAGCGCCTTCCGCTTACGCCACCCGCTCGCCCAGGCACACATCTCTGAGCCACCGCTGCCTGGTTACTAATCCTTTCCTGGCTCAACCTCTCCAAGTGCCAGCCCCCACCTGCCCAGCAGTGTTAGAGGAGTTTCCGGCTGTTCCGCACACAGTTGGTGCTGGGGGAGAAGAAAGCTGTCTCGTAAAGCCGGGCCGGGGCACCATGGCAATGGGGACCAGCTGCTCTGGGAGGGTATTACTGGCAGAGCTGCACAGAGCTGGCTGGGTGAGAGGAAAGCAAGTCTCCCACCCCCAGCCCTACTGCTCCAGAGGCCCCCCAAATGGGTCACTATTGGTGATTGGCAGGCTTCTCCCTGGGAGCAACGTTCAAAATCCCCATCAAATGGGAAGACACGGGCAGACCAATCAGGATAGGTTATGGCCTTGGTGCTGCACCAAAGGCCTCGGAGCAGTGGCTATGGTGGCAGGGGCAGCAGGGGACACTTAAGAGATTTGGGGCAGTGGCTGTTTACTTACTAACCATAGGTGCCTCTTGCATCGACTAGACTTTCATTTCTAGCTGGTCCCCATGCTGCCACCATCTTGAGGCCTCTCTGCCACCCCCTGGTGGGCAGGCACTAGCCTGGAGTACCACTCTCCAATAAATCAGGTTCATCTCTAGGGGGCTGGGAGCCCCCACCCCTTCCTCATGCCTGGCTGAAGCGCATGAAAGCCCCTGGTCCCAGATAACCACCTGCCTCAGCACTGGGCCCTGGGCCACTCCTGGCTATTTCTTTTTTTTTTTTTTTTTTGAGACAGAGTCTCAAACTGTCACCCTGGATAGAGTGCAGTGGCATCACAGCTCACAGCAACCTCCAATTCCTGGGCTCAAGCGAGTCTCCTGCCTCTGCCTCCCAAGTAGCTGGCAGGCGCTCGCCACAACGCCCGGCCATTTTTTTGGTTGCAGCCGTCATTGTTGTTTGGCGGGCCCGGGCTGGATTCGAACCCTCCAGCTCAGGGATACGTGGCTGGCGCCTTACCCGTTGAGCTACAGGTGCTGAGCCAATTCAGCAGCCTTTTCTTTTTCTTTCTTTCTTTTTTTTTTTTTTTTTTGTAGAGACAGAGTCTCACTTTATCATCCTTGGTGGAGTGCCGTGGTGTAACACAGCTCACAGCAGCCTCCAAGTCCTGGGCTTAGGCGATTCTCTTGCCTCAGCCTCCTGAGTAGCTGGGACCACAGGCGCCCGCCACAACACCCGGCTATTTTTCTGTTTTGCAGTTCGTCCGAGGCCGGTTTTGAATCCGTCACCCTCGGTATATGGGGCCGGCGCCCTACTCGATGAGCCACAGGCACCGCCCTCCAAATGCAATTTTTATTACATTCTTAGACTATGTAGTGGTGAAGTCAGGGCTCTTACAGTGTCCCTCACTGGAATCACATACATTGTACCCATTAACTGAATTCTCATCATCCACACCCCTCCCTCACCCTTGCCTATCTCCGTGTCTATCCTTCTCTCTCCACACACACACGTACACATTATTTGGCTTCCACTTACAAATGAGAACGTACAGTATTTGGGTTTCTGTTTCTGAGTTGTTTCACTTAAGGTAATGGCCTTCAGTTCCATCCGTGTGGCTGCATAAAACATGATTTCATGCTTTTTTATGGCTGGGTAGCATTCCACTGTGTATAGTCCTAGGACAGCCTTCCGCTGTGTGTGTTCCTAGGACAGTTTTCTGCTGTGTATATTCCTAGTGTACTGTATTTTCTTTATCCAGTGGGGAATCATTATTACTTCATGTATATTTATCACAGGGAATAATGAAAGTCACGTTCATCCTTTATTCAAAATAAACCCTCATCACATTTACTCAAATAGCTGCTCAGGCCCCTGTGAGCATGATGGGGAAGCTGAAGGACACTGAGGAATATGCATCTGCACAATTACATGGTAAAATCATGGGCTAAATGTCTAAAAAGGCAGAAATAGTCTTGTTACCACATTTTCTGCTTCTGTGCACCAACTTGTAAGATGGAAGTAAATGTGAATGCCTCTGACCTCTGACTCTATTTCCAGTACATGAACAAAAAGCTTCCATTTTGGCCAAGAGTTAAGTTTTTATGTTCTTAAAACTCATTCTTCTTCTAACAAATCTAAAAATCTATCTTATAATCTTAGTGACAGAAGGGTATTCTTGGAGAAGCAGTATAAATGAAGTGGTTAGGATGAGAGGTCTGGTGTCAATTCACCCAAGTTCAAGTCCTGGTCCACAGTTTATAATGAGCTTGCCCAAGTCATTTCAATCTCCCTGTGTCTTAGATAATTATCATGAAGATTAAATGAGATAATACAGGTAAAATACATAAATAGCACAACCATGGGTGAAAATAACAATATGTTAAATAGAAAAAAAGAAACATTTTCTACTAAATGCTGGGCACCTCAAAATAGATTTTAAAAGCTTTCATATATACTTGGCTCTTTTCACACGGCTGATGTGAGCTGACAGGGAAGCCATACAGAAAGCTGGCTGTGATTTTCATCTACAACTACGGCTCCTCTGATCATGGGCTCATGTAATTGATGAACCACAATACCAGAAAATCGGTCCATTTACAAGTTTCAGCAAGTGGATCAGAAGAAGCTGACTTCATACAGCTTTAGCAGAGACCTAAGAGGTCAAGGTGTTTATGTTGGCAAAGAATATTTTTGAACCTATGAAGTAAAACAGATGTTTATACCTAGGTAGAAAAGTTTATTTGGGGTGTTATTGTTTAACAAAAGGGCTACAAAATACAATATTAAAATCCTCAGTGCAGTTTTTCACTATAGAGACAAAGAAATTTGAGAATGTTGCAGAAACAGAGTGCAGAGCTCACTCCTCATGGCAGTGATGCAGTTCTTTCTTGTTGGTCTACATGCTAGACTCGCATCCCACATGGATAATTTCTCCCCTGGGCTAATGGCCCATAGGTACCAGAGCCACCTGTTCATCTGCACTTCCAGCAATGTCTGGAACTCTCAGATGAGTTTTCATGCTGACCTGGCATAGAGCAGATAAATAATCAATAGTTGTTGAATAAATTTATCTCCTACTGCAAAGTTGATTTCTTTGGGGGTGAGATAGGGAAAAAGACTCTTGAATCTTACAGGGGTCTGATGCCCAGCACCTATTGTGTCTGGTCCTGTGATATGTTTTGCCTGAGGAGTTTTTCATGATGTCACAAATGGAACTACAGTTAAAATATCTGTCAGGTCCTCAATGTTTCTAGTTTTACATCTTAGCAGAAATTCTACTTGTAACGTGAGTGAAATAAAAATGCCTTCCCCCAGAACTGGAAATGACACTCAGGTAAAGGTTATTTGAAATAAAAGAAAAGAACACAACTCTAAAGAAATATTTAAGACAAAAATCTCATGAAGATAAAAAACCGCAAGATCAGAAGGCACTTCCGGTTAATTTGATGATGATAATCAGAGAGGCGAAACACACAGGGCTTAGGAAAATATTCAGTGTATGTGTTTATTAATAAGTAATAAAAGCACAAGAAGAAAACAAAATCCTTTCCACAATATCATTCAACTTCACTAAAAATTACTCTTATGGAAGAATTTCCCCTCTAAACTGAGAAATTCTCTTATAACTAAAGCTGTCATGAAGTTGCCACACTAGACTAATGACCTTTATTCATCACTGGATAATTTAATTTTAAATTGTCAAGAAATGGAACTGAAATTTGTAAAATTTGCCAAGAGACTAAAGCTTTGATACACATTTGACAATCTGAAAAATACCACAGCTTTTTTTAAAAAAAAAAAAAAAAAAAAAAAAAAAGAAGGAGAAGAAAAAGTTCTTTTGCATTTTCCAAGGGCAAAGCAAGCATTTGAGTATTCTTTTTAAAAGAATTTCCCCCCATGATTTTAAGATTAAACAAACAGCTAGGTCAATTTTGTTGAATTTATAATACATTTGCTTTAAGCATCTTTTACAGTAACTTTATCAGAGAAGACTTTTTACATGAATCCTGTCCCAGTAAAGGGTTAATCTCTTATTGTAATGATATCTAAGGGGACACTCACAGTGATGCCCAATCTCCTATCAGTAAAGAGCATGGAGGACATAATTCTTTAACTGGGCAAAAATTGTAATGCATAGGAGATAAATATTTTGAATGTGTGTGGATTAAGAAGACTATCCATTTCTAAATGTATTCCACATTGAAATGTTGACACTAGAGGCAAATATTGACAGCAGTAGGGCTGATCGATATTGAACCCTGAGGGTCAAAGGACTTCATGTTTGGTGTAATAAGCAACTTAGTTTAGGTATTTCAGTGTTTCTGTAAAGTAACAATTATTAAGGGTCAGGCCAGGTTTCTATTATAAACTCTGATTTGAGGAGGCTTGCATAGTTCTAGAGTCTCTAAAGGCACGAGATAGTATGTTCAAGCAAGATGATGGCTGGGAAATAAATAAAGAGAATGTGAGTCATTAAACTTGAATTTGAGAAAGTAAATTATTTCTATCCTCCAGACTCAAAATCTATCTTTTCACACCACCTCCACAGGCCTTTTATGAAATTTCAAAACCCAGGAAGCTTTAGATGAGAGGTAAATCTCACTTAAAATTTTAAATTTCTTTTGAATATCATCCAGCACATTCAAGTAGGCTATAAATTATAAATACTATCCCACGGAGCTCTATGTCAGTCCAACCAGATATGGTTCAAGGAAACACTTTCTCCTCTTTTCACCCATTCTTATGTAGGGTGTTAGTACCACACGGATGTCATCATTCTTCACTGAAACACACTTGATTTATGTTGTCCTACTGAATTGCTTAAGATTGGGTTTTCAGCAAATCTTACTGTTTATTTAACTAAGAAATAGTGTTTTAATTATTAACCTGACATTTATGTTGGACACATTGTGATTTGAACTTCATAAAAGGGGAAACAATAAAGTAAATATATACCAAATATTTTATAATAAATTGATAATGAAATGATAAGTAGGTAATTCCATAGAAACATACATAGCCTGGCTTAGAATTCTACAACATACTTACTTCTCTTATTATTTTTAAAAACATAAATAAGAAAAAGTTTAGGATACAGACTTTGGGTTTAAAGAAAGGATGGTACATCTGAGCACAGAAGAAGGGGGCCTGAAGTATTAACCTCAGTATTTCTACCTATACTGGGTTCAAATAAACAAAACTTCTATGTCTTCAAGTCCTTCCTTGAGCAGACTCTAAGTGCTCTGCCCTCTTATGACCTTCCTTCCTGAATTGAGAATGTATAGATACATCCAAACAACAGAAGTGGGCATTGATCAGTCAGGGAAGAAGCCCTGCATTTTCAGTTTCCATTACATTAAACAAAATACTCATTAGTGCTTGGCATTTTCCCAAGCAGACACAATCTAGGTGTCCACCGAGGCTTCAGTGTACAGTTAAGAAGTTTAAAAAGACTTTCTAGACATCAGCTAGGGACAATTAAGGGCTGGGTAAAACTACTCCAGGGTAAGCAAGCTAGAATTACAGGAAATAAACACACATAGAAAATCAACTGCAAACTAGACAAACTAGCTTTACCTTTAAAATTAAGTAAATATTCAAGGAGAAAAAGACTAAAGGTTCTCTGTTTCATAACCATTACTACTATGATGAAATCACAGTACAATTTACTATGAAAGCACTCAGTCATATTACAAACAAATAGAAAAAAAACCCTAAAAAACAAACAAACAAAAAATCATGTCTAGATATGTGGTAGAAAAAAATAATTTCATAGTAACTTGTTATCACAATATAATTGTTCCTATCATTTACCCCACAAGGAAAGTAAGTGATACTATTCCTAACTGGTCCTAATAAGGTAAGTTAGCTCTGAAATCCATATCCATTAAAAATGTTGAAACATGTTTTATTGCTAAACATCCACCCCCTAGAATCTTCTAGACCAGCTTCTCGGAAATAATACTGAGAGCAACTAATTACATGCAAATCAGACTGAGTATGGACTGTTTTTCCAAATGTTTCATTTCATCTCCATTCTTTACGTTTTCCTCCCTCCCCCTCTTTCTCCTATCCATGCACCCCATCCATCCAGAGAGACATCAGCTCTCTGCCAGGCACTGTCCTAAGTGCAGGGGCCATAAGAGTGAGCAGGACAGACAAAGCTTAGGCATATATGAGGTTATAAGCTAGCACATGCAGCAAAAGCTTTTAAATGATCTTTCTTGCTGCTGTTTTAAAACAACTATATTTGAGAAATCTTAACGCAAGAACAGTACCATGAGCTAAACTTCAAAATTCATTACCTGTTCCTTACCCTCTGAGTAAGGAAATGGGAAGCCAAGCTTTTTATGTCAAAACGTTGCTTATTTCTCTCATTTTAAGAAGACATTTGTCTTTCAACTTTGGCTGATGCAATCTAATTTACTATCAAGTTCAAGAAACAAGTATTCAGTATAATCTCTTTCTCAAAGGGATGCTGTGTCATCTTTGCACAAGGAATGTGGGAATGAATAGGTAAAAGGAAAGAACATATGCTTACCATGGAACATGAAAACCTCCTCAAGGTTGCTACAATATACTTTCCTGCTTTTTAACTCAAAGACATTGTTCTATCAGTATGTAATACAGATCTTTAAATCCCAGAGCTAATAATGCTTCCTAGCTACAGCTGGATGCATCTGACAAGCAGCATGTACTAGAAAACCTCACAGGAGATAAGGTTCCTAACAGTCAACTAAGAGTTCAAATCCCAAAAGAGGTGCCCCTGGTGTGCAGAGCACTTAACCCTTCGACCAGTACCAACATGACTATTCACAAATTATTGATGTCCCTAAACCCCTGGCAGATTGCTACAGTTCTTGTATCCATTGAAGCTCAAGCATATGGTCACTAATGGGATAGATTAAAAAAAATACACATACACAGTCTTTGCTACATGAATGTAAAGCCACTGAAATGCTAGAAGGTGATTGAACTGGACGGAACTCTGTTAAATACATGCTTGGTCTTATGTTAGGGATCATTTCCATTGACATCTAGCTGCATCCTCAGTACAGTTTAATTAAAGCTGTCTGGAACAAGTCTGCCCTCTAAATGATCGACAGTTCAATGAAAAGGTGAAACCTGAGGAGGCTTGAGGCCTTTTTTGTAAAGCATTCAAATGATTGTCTCTGTGGTTAATAACAGGGAAGAAATTCATTTGCAAAATTAGCCAGCCATTGTACTTTTCTGCAAAAAAAGGCAAAGCTTCTGATGTCATTTTAAAATATGAGAAGCTGACATAGGTAATACCAGATCTCAAGAATTGAAATTGGATCATGTTCTGGTCCAAAATAGACATACATTTTTGCAAAGTATGCAGCAAACAATATAGTAAACTTATTTTTTTTTTTATTTTTTGCCACAGCGCTAGGCTATTTTTTTGTTGTAGTTATCATTGTTGTTTAGCAGGCTCAGGCCAGGTTGTGGCCTGCTCTCTAACCACTGAGCAATGGGTGCTGAGCTGGTAAACTTTCTTATTAGTAATTTGTTTTGCAAAACATAACTCCCAAATTGAGCTATTCTTCCTAAAATAGTTCCTTTTTTTTTTTTTTTTTTGCAGTTTTTGGCTAGGGCTGGGTTTGAACCCACCACCTCCAGTATATGGGGTTGGCGCCTTATTCCTTGAACCACAGGTGCTGCCCCCTAAAATAGTTCCTTAAGACAAGTTTGCTTCTAGGTGGCGGGTACACCATGCCTATATAATTTGCTTTTATAGTATATAGAAAAATAGCATGATAAAGGGATAGTTTCAAACAGTTAAAATATATATTGAATACCTTGATGTTTCCAACACTTATAAGGTGCTAGGGAAACAAAATAAATAAAATATGAATTCAGGGCCTCAGAAATGGGACATAGTTAGGAGATTGAGTCTTAAATTAACTAATTATAGCCACTTGCTTTCTATAGCAATTCTCCCTTTTACTATGATTTTTTTTTATTTAAGAGATGAAATTAAATTATTTTTGTTCTTTAATACTAGGATTAATTGTACTTTAAAAAAGTATCCAAGGGACTGTGTCATGTTTAAATATTTTATTTATTGGCTTCTCCAAACAAATCCATCAGTCATAGTATAAGCTTTTCCTCTTCATTTAATATCTATTTGATGCCTACTTCATATAGGACACTGAGTTATACTTTGTGCCTAACACTCCTCTGCCTCAAAACAAAGACTGCCTCTCTATCCATTATAACATGTTCATTCAGGTTGGTGAAAAGTTAACAGTAGTACTAAAGAAGCATCTCTACATTCACTTAACATGGTATTTAGGGGTACAGATTGTTTTAGTCCTGATACCAAATTGAAATGAATCAGACACAGAAGCTATTAAATTGAATGAAATAAGTTCTGAGTTAAAGTCTATTAAGTGGGGCATTATTTATTGACACCCTGGTGGGAGCTCTGGGGAACAGGAAAAAAGCAAAACCTCCCCTCAATAATCTTATATACTGGTAAGATATATACATTGGAAGTCAACAAAGAATGAGAGTCTAATGAGTAAAAGCTAGAGTGAAATTGAAAGGCTTTTTGAGGAAGATGAAGCTAGACCTGGGCTTTGAAGAATGAGACCAGAGTTCCAGGCCAAAAATATTGTAATAAGCCCTAAATTGCCCTGCCTGAGTGGATGCTTTTTTTTGAGAACTGTGTCAGTTGGGTCCGATCAGAAGAACAGAAGCCACTTTAGCTTATTTTAAACAAAAAGAATCTAGGCTCGGTGCCTGTGGCTCAACGGGCTAAGGCACCAGCCACGTACACCTGAGCTGGCAGGTTCGAATCCAGCCCGGGCCTGCCAAACAATAATGATGGCTGCAACCAAAAAATGGCCGGGCATTGTGGCGGGTGCCTGTAGTCCCAGCTACTTGGGAGGTGGAGGCAGGAGACTTGCTTGAGCCCAGGAGTTGGAGGTTGCTGTGAGCTGTGATGCCACAGCACTCTATCCAGCGTGACAGCTTGAGGCTCTGTCTCAAAACGAACTAGTGCAAGCAGATGATGAAGGGCTTATATGACAAAGAGGAGATAATACAGTGATTTAGAGATTAGCAACTTGAAGAAGCTGCCAACAATACTTGGTTTGGAAAGATAAGGGAGAAGATAGTTTCTGGAATTCAGTGGAAGATAGAAGTAGAGAAGGTCTAACCAGTTGGGGCTGGAGCAATGGAGGTATAAAAACATAATCATTGCCAGAGAACTGCATGAATCAGAAAAGAGAAATACTCTGACTAACATAAGATAAGATTGTTACAGTAGGACTCTATTATATAATGAGGTTTTTTTTTTTTTTGAAGGAAAGAGGAGTTTATTAATTTGTCAGCAAACAAGGAGGATGGCAGATGCTCAATTTTTTTTTTTTTTTGAGACAGAGTCTCACTATGTTGCCCTAGGTAGAGTGCCATAGCATCACAGCTCACAGCAACTTTAAAAGCTTGGATTTAAGCGATTCTTTTGCCTCAGCCTCTCAGTAGCTGAAACTACAGGCACCCACCACAATGCCCAACTATTTTTTGGTTGTAATTGTCATTGTTGTTTAGCAGGTGCAGGCCAGGTTCAAACCCATGATCCTTGGTGTATGTGGCTGGCACCCTGTTGACTGAGCTATGGGAGCCACCCTATATTATGAGTTTTTATTTTTTTATTTTATTTTTTTTTTATTAAATCATAATTGTGTACATTGGTGCAATCATGGGGCACAATGTGCTGACTTCATATACAATCTGAAATATTTTCATTGAACTATTTAACATAGCCTTCATGGCCTTTTAAAACTACATGAAGACATTTATATTCTGCATTTAGTAATTTTCACTTGTACCCTTCTAAGATGCACCGTAAGCCTGATCCCACCAATAACCCTCCCTCCACCCATCCTCCCCCCTCCCCTCCCCTCCCTTGCCCCTTTCTCCATTTCTTGTGCTATAACTGGGTTTTAGCCTTCATATGAAAGCTATAGATTAGCTTCATAGTAGGGCTGAGTACATTGGATACTTTTTCTTCCATTCTTTTTTTGACACAGAGCCTCAAGCTGTCACCCTGGAGAGAGTGCCGTGGCATCCCAGCTCACAGCAACCTCCAATTCCTGGGCTCAAGCGAGTCTCCTGCCTCTGCCTCCCAAGTAGCTGGGACTACAGGCACCCGCCACAACGCCCGGCTAATTTTTGGTTGCAGCCGTCATTGTTGTTTGGCGGGCCCGGGCTGGATTCGAACCCACCAGCTCAGGTGCTCAACTCATTGAGCCACAGGTGCCGAGCCATTTTTCTTCCATTCTTGAGATACTTTGCTAAGAAGAATATGTTTCAGCTCCATCCAAGTAAACATGAAAGAGGTAAAGTCTCCAACTTTCTTTAAGGCTGCATAGTATTCCATGGTATACATGTACCACAATTTATTAATCCATTTGTGGGTTGATGGGCACTTGGGCTTCTTCCATGACTTAGCAATTATGAATTGGGCTGCAATAAACATTCTGGTACAGATATCTTTATTGAGATGCGATTTTTGGTCTTCTGGATATATACCTAGTAAAGGAATTATAGGATCGAATGGCAGATCTATTTTTAGATCTCTAAGTATTCTCCAAACATCCTTCCAAAAGGAATATATTAGTTTGCATTCCCACCAGCAATGTAGAAGT
>CAUYRH010077812.1:0-13898 GCA_963574655.1 Perodicticus potto
CGCCTGTAGTCCCAGCTACTTGGGAGGCGGAGGCAAAAGACTCGCTTGAGCCCAGGAATTGGAGGTTGCTGTGAGCTGTGATGCCACAGCACTCTATCCAGGGTGACAGCTTGAGGCTCTGTCTCAAAAAAAAAAAAAAAAAAAAATTAAAACGATACCCATACAACCAAAAAATGAAACTGAACTCACTGGTCACCTCTGGAGTTGCTAGGATACCAACTTAAAAAAAGTTTTTTTTTGTTTTGTTTTAAGCTGACAAAAGATAAAGCATTAAGCATTTATCTTGGCTTTTCTAAATGAATTGTATTTCAGGCAAAGTTTTTCTTTAGAGAAAAGATTTTAGCTAATAAATGCAGAAGAAATGATAGAATATCACCATCTCATAATATCCCAATTAATAATGGATGAAGGAGAACCACCTATTGGACATTAAAACTATTAGGTAAAAAGTCATTATGAGCCTCCTGATGCAAGACACTAGGAAGAAGCCAAGCTACTAGATCTTAGAAATTACAAAGGGTTAAAGAAGGATATTCACCAATACCAGGAGAATGCAATTAGACAAACCTAGAATATCAGAAATTCTATATAATTATCCAGTATTTTCAATAAATAGCATGCCAAAAATAAGAAGTGGGAATGGTGACTTGGTGCCTGCAGCTCAGTGGCTAGGGCACCAGCCACATACATTGGACCTGGTGGGTTTGAAATCAGCCCAGTCCTGCCAAACAATGACAACTACAACCAAAAACTAGCCGGGCATTGTAGCGGGTGCCTGTAGTCCCAGCTACTTGGGAGGCTGAGGCAAGAGAATCGCTTAAGCCCAAGAGTTTGAGGTTGCTGTGAGCTGTGACACCAGAGCACTCTACCCAGGGCGACACAATGAGATTCTGTCTCAACAAAAAAAAAAGAAGTGGGAGTGGTATTGGTACTATGAAGAAACAAATAGTATATAAACCAAATGCACTGTACAGATCTCTTCTGGATCCTGCTTTGAACTAACCAATTATAAAAGTCATTTTGAAGATAAATGGAAAATATTAAACACAGAATAAAAATCACATTATATCAAAGAATTAGTTAATTCAGTCAGATATAATAATATGTATTCTACTTATTCTAAAAAGTAAATTGCCTAATTGATTAAATGTATCCTAAAGTATTCATGGGCAAAATAACATACTGTCTTGGATTCACTTTAAAATAACCCAGTCAAAAACTAAGTGGAAAGGTACAAAGTAAGAATGGCAAATGCTAACAACTGCTAAAACTGGATGATGGATACATGGTGACTTATTATCTCTATTTTTGTTGGGGGGGGCACTTATTTATAGACATACTAT
Source organism: Perodicticus potto (assembly GCA_963574655.1). NCBI lineage: Eukaryota > Metazoa > Chordata > Mammalia > Primates > Lorisidae > Perodicticus > Perodicticus potto. Next base: position 1,344 of record CAUYRH010077812.1, read on the forward strand.
CATTTACATATAAATGTGTCCTAATGTAGAAGTCATCTTCTTAAACAATGAAATTATATTACCTATTCCATACATTTTTATTAAACTTTTTATATCATTTTCTTATGAATTCTTTCTCTGGTTCAAATTCATTTCACCTTCTGAAATTACAGGGATATAACAACTGCATGAGAGAAACATCCAGACTGTTCAGTCAATTAAGAGCACTACTTACCCTGAGCTTGTAGAAGTTTAAGTGTAGCTTCAGCTCTGGCTCTGGCTTCTCTCTGGGATTTAGTTAAAAGTTTCCCTTCTTTTTTCAAACGTTCCTTTCTTTCTTTTTCTTTTTGCTTTTTCCTTTCTCTTTTTTCTTGTTCCAGTCTCTCCTATAAAAGAGCACATGTCAGACAAAAATTATATTAGCTTAATGAATTATAAAATTTAAATGTAAACAACCCAATCTTCATGCAAAGTATTATGTTAGGAGATTACAAAAGAAAATAGTTTAAATATTGCTCATGACTATTAATTATCATCACATTAGGTTATTGGCAATGATACATAAGCAACTTCTAGCTGTACATGAGAAAATTAAGATTTTTCTCTACCTCTTCATTTTGCTATTTATATCAAAATAATAACAAACCTTTATAATTAGAAGACTAGAGATATTTTATAGAGAATAGGTTTCAAGTTAAACATAATATCAACATTAACAACTCCATGAAAATATACCTCTTCTTTACGCTTGGCTTCTAATTCTTCGAGTCGTTTTATACGTTCTTCCTCTTCTCTCTTCTGTCTTTCTTCTTCTTCTTTAAGCCTAGCCAGAGCCTCTTGCATAGCTTTAACAGTGGCTTTACTAGGTCCTTTTTTCTTTTCTTTCTCTTTCTCTTCCTTTTCCCCCTTTTTTTTCTTCTTATCTTTTTTCTTTTTGTCTCCTTCATTGTCATCTACCAAAAAAAAAAAAAGCAAAATCTTTAAAGAAATAAATAGTCATTTCCTATGGCAACAGTAAGCAAAATCCGGCCAGAATTCAAGGACCACAACAGGGCAACGCAGATACCAGCAGCAGGCTAGGGGTCTCTAGGAACCCTAAGCTCTTGAGTACATAACAGTTCAGATTAACCAACAGCTGGCCTCCTGAGACATCTACAATGTTGGTGTTGGTCTGCATTATCCTGACCAAAATAACAAAACAGAAGGATTCTGTCAGCAATGAAAAGGCAATGCTATATCTGAAGTATTGCTCAGCTCTGTGCCCATGGCTAAGTGGTTAGGGTGCTGACCACATACACTCGGGATAGAGGGTTCAAACCCAGCCCGGGCCTACTAAAACAATGACAACTACAACAAAAAAATAGCCAGGTGTTGTGGCAGGCACCTGTAGTCCCAGCTACTGGGGATGCTGAGGCAAGAGACTTGCTTGAGCCCAAGAGTTTGAGGTTGCTATGAGCAGTGACACCACAGCACTCTACCAAGGGTAACATAGTGAGACGCTGCCTCACAAAAAAATAATAAATAAAAAACAAAATAAAGTATCTCTTAATTCACAGTACCTGGGCAGAGCAGCTAGCATATTGTAGATGCCTATCTAAAAGTCTATAGAATAGAATGAATTAATTCTGACATACTTTGTAGATAGTTTGACTTCTGTAAGATGAGACTGATAAGAATGATGTCTACTTTAAGGGGCTATCAGGAGAATAAAACAAAAAAATATAATTACATTCCAAGAGAATTAAAACAAAAGTTATGAAGCTACTTTCAATGATGTTTCCCCCTCAAAGATATGCATATAATAAAAATTCCAGTGTTTAAAAAGCTATATTTTAAATAAGAAGAAATTAGTTAAAGCTATTATTTTTTCTTAATTGGTTCAAAAACAGCACTCATTTAATACATAAAAGATACTAACTTTCCAGGCACAGTAGCTCATGTCTATAATCATAGCACTCTGGGAGGCTGTGGAAGTAGAATCACTGAGCTCAGGAGTCTGATACCAGCCTGCCCAAGAGTGAGAACCCCGTCTCTCCTAAAAGTAGAAAAATCATCCAGGCATTCTGGTGGGCACCTATAGTCCAACTACTCAGGATGCTGAGGCAAGAGGATCACTTGAACCCAGGAGTTTGAGGCTGCTGTGAGCTAGGCTGATGCCAAGGCACTTTAGCCTGGGGCAACAAAGTAAGATTGCCTCAAAAAAAGAAAAAAAGATGTTAATTTTAGCATGTTAAGTTTTTAGCTTAAACACACTATCAATGTTAGTTAGCAACTTCATAAAAACATGTCTCAATTATAAATTTCACAGACTGAATTCAATTTTTAAAGACAGGGGCAAAAAGAATTCAAAGATATTACCTGACACTGAGTTATAAGAAGGAAGAATAACCTGGTTGCTTGTACCCTCAATGAATCCCCAATAATTAAAAAAAAAAAGAAGGAAGAATAACTTTGTCAGACAATCTCAGTCTTTATCAACAGCAATAAATAAAGCCTCCATAGGTGACCACCTCCTTAAGTTGACCTAAGTTTCAAAGAATGAACATGCACCCCTTATATGTATCAGAACAATAGGCCTATTTCGTTACGCTGACCACCTCCATATGTTGACCAGTTTGTTACAGTCCCTTGGGGTGGTAAACTTACAGTGGAATTCTGTAAATATTCCAGTCTTTATAGTTGCATTTGTAAGATATTTTAGACTGTATATATAAATGTTTAACAAGGAAAGTCAACCAAGAGCACTTAGATGTAATTTTTTTTTTTTTTTTTTTTTGAGACAGAGCCTCAAGATGTCACCCTGGATAGAGTGCTGTGGCATCACAGCTCACAGCAACCTCCAAGTCCTGGGCTCAAGTGAGTCTCTTGCCTCCGGCTCCCAAGTAGCTGGGACTACAGGCGCCCGCCACAACGCCCGGCCATTTTTTGGTTGCAGCCATCATTGTTGTTTGGCGGGCCCAGGCTGGATTCGAACCCGCCAGCTCAGGTGTATGTTGCTGGCGCCTTAGCCCATAGAGCCACAGGCGTCGAGCCAAGGGATGGTTTTCTTGATTTCATTTTTTAGATACTTTGGTATCAACATGCAGATATGCTACTGAGTTTTGCATGTTTATTGTATATCCTGCAACTTCACTACATTTTTTATCAGCCTTAACATTTTCGATTGAGTTTTTAGGGTTTTCTCTCTATATATGTACAATCATGTCACTTTAAACAGGGACAATTTGACTTCCTCCTTTCCAATGTAAAGGTTCTGTACTTCTTTCTTTTACCTGATTTCTCTAGCTAGCATTTCCATTACTTGGATAATATTGAAACAATAATACACAATGAAGTAATGGATGAACATGGAAGACATTATGTTAAGTGAAATAAGCCAGGCTCAGAAAGACAGACATGGCATTATATCACTCATATGTGAAATCTAAAAATCTGATTTTAAGGAAGTAGAGACTATATAGGTGTTTCCTCCTCCAAGAAAGGAGGTGGGGGGAGATGGAAGTAGTTGGGTACTAAGTTCAAGTTAGACAGGAAGAATAAATTTTGGTGTTCTATTATACAGTGGAATCGCTATAGCTAGGAATTCTTTATTGAATATTTCAAGATAAGCAAAAGAGAATATTTTGAATGTTATCACAAAGAAATGATAACTGTTTAAAGTGACGGATATTCTAATTATGCTGATTTGGTTACTGCACAACGTATACATATATAGAAACATCACTCTATACCCCATAAATATGTGCAATTACTATGTCAATTATAAATTAAACAAACATTAAAATCTAAGGCATTTGGAATTCATAGTATGGTATATCATATTAGTCAATAAATTATTAAGATTCCAGTAATGTGAACCTTATACAGCCATTAAACTAAAATGAGTCCTATTTTCCTACATTAAAATGATCTTGGAAATAATCACATGTACCTTTTGGGCTTTACAATCATAGACATGCAGAATAAATGAGTCTTCTGTGAACTCCTATTTTGAAGGTCGTTATTGATTTAGCAAGTAAGGGAAAGGCAGGATTTGGTTATTGCTGAGTCTGTTAGAGCCTTCGCTTTTAGACGTCATGAGAGGGGGGGCTCTACTTGCCACCAGACAGGCTGACCTGAGTCCAATTAGTTTACATTAGGAGTTCACCATGGAGTCATCAGGGCCACTGCAAACCATAAGACGTAGATTGAGTTCTTCATGATTTAGGGACATCACAGAATATGATGATTCGGTGACCATCACACAGTATTTGAAATGAGTACATTGACTGGTCAGTAGCCTATTTCCAGGGCAATGAGTGACATAACATCTCCACTTTACTTTTCATTTATTGTGGCCAAACTGAAAGTCTTAAGGACAAATGACAGTTTACACCAGGAGAACTGAGGACATTTAGAGAAGCGCGTGAGTGAATGATGGTGTCCATTCCTGAAGAAGCAACACAGAGATCTTCCTGTGGACAGAGAATTACAGGTGAAATTGACCCAAACAAAGTGTAAGTGGGGTCCAGAGGGCAGAGTCTTAACAGAGGAGTTTATTGTGAAGACATTGACTGTAAGTCAGTGTACAGAGGTCTCAGCTTACCTGTGTGCTGCGTGACTTAACATCACATTCCCCTGAAGGAACATGGGAGCTTTGTTTTAATTCATTCTATCCGAAGAGGAAAGTGTGTTAGTGTTTAGGTCTTAAGAGCACCTGTGGAGCCTGTGATGGTCAGACTAGAAGCTGCAGTAGAGAGAAAAAGGAATTGTTGGGCATCTTCAGGAAGGAATTCTCCCTTTTCTAAAGATATCAGAAAATTCAGGACAAGGAGATTCATTTCCATGTTCCAAGACTCCAAAGAATGAATACTAGTCTTTTAAAAGGCAAATCTTCACTATACAGATGATCCTAATGAAGATCAAAATTACAAACATTTCTGTGGGCATAAGTAGGTCTTTAGTAGTCAACCCTGTGAAAGGAGAAGTACATAAAAATATCAAAGGAAAGGTGCATAACTAAGCAAGGACTAAAAAGATAGATGAATTAACATGTAAGAGCAATGCCAGACAGGCAAAAACCTAGAATGGGATTATTTTTTCAAAGGTTTAAAAACTTAAGAAGTATTTTTGCAAAGATCGTAAGAATAAGACTGACAAGAAAGATGTGATAGACTCTTTCCCGGGGTAGTTTGAGTGTGATGTTATAAAATGACAAAGGGGAAGCAAGAACTATCTATCCATTTGTCTTCTGTTTTATCTAAGTAAGAGAATGAACTTTAAATTGGAGAAAGACACTCTTCACCATTCAGGTAGGGGATTAAACATTAAAAACTGCTTGGTGTTTAAGGAAGTCAAAGCTCAGAAGAATTGTTACATCTTTAAAAAGTTTAAATCTATGATTTTAGAGTCACGGTCAGTATTTTTCTTTTAGAATTCTCCCTTTTCTATATTTCATTGTCCAGAAATATACTAGACTGCCAGGGATAGTCAATCTTTATCCCAATTCCCAAATTTGAGGGTAAGTTGAATTCAAGCACTAGTGATTATTAGACTTATTGATTTTTAGCAAAGGGCTGCTAAACAGAGAACATATGATAAGTACTTTGGAAAGAATGTAGTGATGGCTAGAAAGTGAGTGCACTGTGACCAAGTCATTCAATTTTAACTATTTTGTCTCTTTTAAAGGATTACTGATATGATGCATGTTTATATTTGTAGATAACATACATGTTTGGGTATTGTGGGTAAATTTAACGATATTAAAAATGGAAAATATTTCTGTTGGCTTGCATGATGAAAAGAAAGAAAAAGATAAGAGGATGTGTTTTGTTAGAAATTAGTCTCCCGAGCACAGAATAGGGGAATATATAAGTAACAACATCAGAGTAAAAATAAATAAAGGCTGCAGTTGTTCACACTTTGTATGACACCCAATTGTGTTCTCTTGTCTCCTAAAAGAGCGACCACAATCTTCGCTTGTGAATGTTCCCTGCACAACAGCTGCACTGCTTTAGGACTGCAGGGCTGAGAAGAGCAGAGCCCCCCAGGGAGCCGTTCTTCTCTGACGTGTCTGGCTCATTTAGAGCTGCGAATTTTAAGATGCACCCTCGTAAACAAGAATGTTCCCATCCATGTGACTGGAAACCATGTTGTATGGGAAACACAGTTGGAATGGTTAGCGATACTACTTTGGAAAGAATTAAGTGTGAAGATTGTTTTTAAACCCAACTAAAATAATTTCATCTGCTCATCACTCATCAAAAAAGTAGAATTGATCAAGAAATACCATCCGAGGCCTTTCTGTCCCACTTGAGGACAAGAAATAGCTTGCTCAAACCTGGCTTTTGGAGATGTGCTATGTATTTTCAGATTTTCAGTTTTAGCAGCAATGATCGTTTCAGTGGCTGTGTAACCTTTGAATGGGCCATTACTCAAACACAACCTGACCTGGGGTATGTAATCCTGGCTGTCTAGCAGTATCATTTTAAAAATAACTCCATTTGGGCAAAGAAAAAGCCCGAGTTATTTCCTGAGCCTCATTAGTTTTCAGAGCCATTGCATGTCATTGTGTTTCTTCTACGAAACTGAATTGAGCAATTGACGCTGCTGCACAGTTACCGGGAGGCCCCAGGTGACTTCACCGTGGAAGCGGATAGGATTCTTTACTGCTTTATCCCTGGAGGGAGGGATGGAGCAAGCTGCCCTGCTGTAGGGGGACTGGGCGTTTGAACTGCCCATTGGAATTTGAAATGGATTCAGGAAAATTACAGTCCAGGTTTAGGCAGAAACCTAATCAGACTGGTGAAGATTAAAACTGGGTGTAGGTGTTAGAGAAGATAAATTGTGATTTGATCAATTGGTGAAAAAATCAGGATACATTGAGCAGGTGCAGCTGGCTTCAAATGTAAGATTTAGGTGAAGTCAAAGAAATGATAATACTTTAGAAAAAGTGTGAAAGAAGTAGGTGTTGAAATATGGTGTGGACACAAATGATATAGGCCTGGTTCCCAAGAGGATTGCTCACACAGACCAGTTAGGGTCCAGCTAGATGGAATAGACAGGGCAGGCTCAGTGACCAGACCATTAAAGTGCCCACCATCGTTCTGAGCTTGAGTTTAGAGCAAGTGGCCTCCTAGGCTAGCGCTGTGCTGAAGACAAGCTCTCAACCCTTCCCAGTCTCAAAGGGTGAGGGTAGATATGTCAACACCTTCTCCAGGAGAACCCTTGCCCCACGCCTGCCACGTGCCTCTCAAGGACTGATCCCACACCCACGGTGTTCTCACCCCTGTCAGGTTTGCATTTGTGTTCTGGCTAGGGGTCCATTTGTGCTGACAAATTAATTTTACATTTAGTTTTGTATGGTCCAAGATGTGTTGCCTTGTGCAACTCTTGTGTGTAGCTGGTGGGGATGAAAATGGTGTAGGTACAGTGGAAAGCAGTATAGAAATTCTTCCAGAAATGTAACAGAATTACCGTAAGATCCAGCGATTTCACTTCTGGGTGTATACTCCAAAGGGTTGGCACTCAAACAGGTATTTGTACACCCATGTGCATAGCAGAATTATCCACAATAGCCAAAAGCTGGAAGCACCCAGTGTCTGCTGACAAATGAATGCATCAGCTATACACAGCAATGAGATATTAGTCACCTTTAAAAAGGAATGAAATTCTGATACATGAAGCAACAGCATGAACCTTGAAAACAGTATGCTAAATAAAATAAACCAGACACAGAAAGACAAATACTGAATGATGAATGTTGTATGGAGTAATCAAATTGACCAGAATGGTGGTTACCAGGGGCTGAGCACAGGGGCTCGTGGGAAGTTGTTGTTAATAGGTGGAGAGTTGCAGTGAGAGAGGATGGAAAGTTTTGGAGACAGATGACAGCAGTGGTTGTACAACCATGTGAATTTACTCTATGCCATTGAACTGTACTCTTAAAAATGGTTGACATGGGAAATTTCATGTTCTGCACATTTTAATCATCATACATCAAAACATGTTGCCTCAGAGAATTATGAGCTTTTCATTACTGACAGTGATCAAGCAGAGGAGGGAAACAGAAGTGTGTATATATATGTGTGTGTATATATAAAATAAAATCTATTATAAAATAAAATGCATTATAAAATATTTGACATAAAATATATATAATATAAATAACATGTAATTACTATATAAATAAATGTATACTATATATCAAAATATATGACAGAAAATATGCAAATATGCAAGTTCCGCTGAGGACCCCCAATGGATGCTGAGTTCCTTACATAAAATGGCATGGTATTTGCATATAACCTATACGAACCCTGTTGTATATTTGAAATAATCTCTAGATTACTCAAATACCTAATACAATGTAAATGTTATGTAAGAGTTGCTATAAAGTAAATTTTTTCTTATTTGCATTATTCTTACTGTATTTTTTAGTTTTCTTTTAAAACTTTGAATGTTTTGATCCTTTGGGGAGTTAAATTTGCAAATATGATATCTGCAGATACAGAGAACCAACTATATATATTATAATGTATAAAATAAATTTTTTTCTATATAATAAAAAATTTTTATCTGTTTGTGAAGCATCTTATAGTTTGTGCAACATTGGGCAAGTTACAACTTCTCTCCATCCTCAGGTATCTGATCTGTAAAATATGAATCACTTTCTACATTGAGATGTTAGAACAACCAAATACTACGATTTATATGAGTTTGACTAAACAGTTTTTATGGTTTGCCAAATGTACATTAGATGTTAATTTTGTTGGGCTTAATATATTCAAAATTAGCTTTCCACTTTATGATTCTAAGACGAAGTAGCATCCCCAAAGCGTAGTGACAAATTCAAGAGCTTATGCAGGTATCCTGGATAACCAGGGAAGAAGCAGTGTTTAGAAGTTTGCAGTTTGAGGATGGGAACAAAGATAGGGCAGGGTCCATGTAAGTCATGGCTGAATAATAATGGATGGAGCAGGTGGGCCAGTCAAGGTCATGTATGAAGCCTGGCTATACTTACTGGGCAGGGAGATGGATTGAAAGTGAGGAATCAGCTACGAATTAGAGAGACAATAAATTAGGAAGAAGCGTTATGCTATTGGAACAAGTCAAACTCTTATCAGTGCAGAAAGGGATGTTTGGGGAAGTGGAAGAGTGGGGACACAGGTGCGGAAGCATTGCAGTCTACTCCACTCCGCGCTGCTGTGACCTCCAGCTCAGCTTCTCCCTGCCTTCCCTGTGCAGGGGGCGCCCCTGATCTCTCAGAGCACCGAGCAAGATCTGCTTGTTAAAGCCTTTCTAGCAAGCCCTGATGGAAAGGACAACTCGCGGCTGCACGTTCATAGCACTTGGGCTGTTTTCTTCACTCATGCTGATTCCAACCTATTTATTAAACTTTAAGTGCTTTGAAGGGAGAAGCCAATGTCTTTCTTCTCTGCTTCTTCTGGGGTAATGGAACAAATAGGATTAAATAAAAAATCATGCACACACAAGAAGGCTGAGCAATGCATGAGCCAGGCAGAGGCTCTGGAGGATTCTCCGAGGGAAAAGAATTAAGTTGAGCCTCATCGGCTAAAATAGCTATACCCCTCCCAACGTTAAACATAACTGGCATTTGATCTATTTGATCTTGAAGAATCAAGTAGAAAAGGTTATCTTTTATCTCTTGAGATTGCTCTGTCTCACACTGTCTGTCCCTTAACTGAACTGCTAATGACCATGGGGACACTGCTGTCAGGTCATAATCACAGGGTAGCATCCTTTTCCCTTCTCCAGGGCAAATTTCTCAGGTGCACAGAGACTGGTCCTCTCTGTTGCACACCTCCTACTTTCTTTTCTAGGCAATGACTGGAAAAATATGAAGGTACCTCACTAGTAGTTGTGGAGTGAATGAATTAATGATAAAACATGTAAAGATTTTACCCCTTACAAACTTTCACTGCATAATCATGACTGTATTCCATCTTCAGGGAACCAGGCTTCCCATTCTTGATAAAGTCAGGGAAACTGATGACTTAGGGGACCTGTATCAACAAGAACAGATGCCGTATGAGTGTGCAGCAATCAAATCCGACCAACACCCTCCTTCCCCTGATGTGATTTGTGTCTTTAAGGTCAAAAACAACAAAGCTTTAGCGTGCATCCCTGTACTCAGCAGGCCTGTGGCAGCAATGAAGGTAGAAGCTTAAGCTGTAGTGATCTGTACATCTGTACTAGTGGTGAGCTGTGCCTTGGTATATAAACACATGTCAACCTTTGCCCATTACAAAAGAAAAAATAATTGATCCTAAGACAGGGTTAGTTTAAGTGTAGCTTAATAGTTCCTGGGTGCATTCTTAGTAGGAAGTATTAGCACAGGGATTTTAGTGCAATCAAATTTATATTCTACTTTCTGTAGAGAAATGAGTTTTCATTAACATTAGTGATTTGAAATGATTTCAGAAATTCCCAGGCTGCCAACACACATATTTGGTACATAGCCTGGATTCTCCTCAGGTTGCCAAATTGTATTTTTTTCATTCATTAGCCATCCATTCATTCATTCAGCTATTATTCAAGAATTTTTATTAATGCATCAATGCTATATTATCTCTTTTCTAAGGAAATGAAAACTATAGGGTATATCTATATTTAGGGTACCTCTCCTATTTTATGGGACACTTCACGAAGGCAGTAATCAATTACGATTTGTTAATGTTTATATTAAAGCTCCTATTACAGTTCCTGGCACATAGTAGGAACACAACAAATTCTTATTAATGAATAAATACATTTCCGGCTTTCATAGAGAGAGTCATTTACGTGACTAAATTTGCTTATGACCTGTAGAGAGTAACGTTTTCTTGTGGCTAACATCATTGGAATGGAAACAGAAACAAAGACAAAATTTAGGTTTAAAATGTGAGTGTGTTTAAGATTTCATAGGTATGATATATGGTAACAGGCATTTTCAAGTGCTGGAAGAACTTTCAAAACTGAATATTATTTAAATGGCTTCCCAGAAGTGAGTATGCCTGAAGGATTTGGAGAGAGACGAGTTGATTTCAGCTTAATCCGAGATATCAGAAAGTGGACATTTAAACTCGATAAAGCAGGCCGTGTTTTGAAAAGTCAATGGAAAGTAGACCAGTCATTATTTTTTCAGGAAAGAAGGACCAAAGCTTTAGATGTGTGAAACTCTTTTGGGAAAACAACTGTTACTAAACAATAAAAACAAAATATAAGCACAGTTGTTTGTCGCTGCTATTGCTATTCCTAATATCAGTTTTACGTATGAATAGGAATTGGAACCAAAAAGTCATCTAGCCTGAGCTCTTTCTAGTAATGGAGGGAATGTTAAGATTTTCAAGCACTGTGAAGGTTCTGAGATTTTATGCTACTTGCAAACCAGTAAGTTAAGCTTGTTAGACCCAAGGCTCCTGGGTGACAGTTAGTGTGTCACACACAGAAATGACAGCATCCGGTGTATCGGCCTCCGTGCACCTAAACCCTGTGCCCAGGTTCCCCAAGGGCACAGAAGGAAGGCCTGCGGACACACACTCGCCCAGCGGGTTGCCTTATAAGGAAAGAGGCCTGAGTTTAGTGGCTCCAGATAGTTCCTGAAGGGAGGAAACGTATGTGCCCTTTACCCCGGCAGGAGCTGTGTCTTCCTCATCCTTGGAGTAAGCATGCCAGAAGTTTTCTCTAGAGGAAGATACTGTCTCTATCTTCTGAGGCTATTTGCCATCCAACAATCTTTAAAAGCATAGTCCAGAAGGGCAGTCGGCACTCCCTGCCAAGTTGTTGAGACTCTTGAGATATCCCCGTTTCTCAAAAGAGACAAGTCGCCTGTAAAAGGCCACACAGTCCTCAAGCCTTGGGCTCTTTCACACCCCCAAGCTATTTCTCTGTAAACACCTCGACCTGGTGCAGCGTTTCTATGATGTTTCCGTTCTCATTTTCTGTCCTGCCTGTTGGAGAATCAGATGTTGAAATCTTCAGGATAAGATCCAGGGCATCCGCACAGTCTCTGCATCCTTACACGGTGACCTTGCTGCCTTCCTTTCTCCAGGGTTAGCATTAGGGGCCTGGTTTCACCTTCGATAGCAGGTGATGAGGCATAGAGGCAATAGAAATAGTGGTAAAGGAGAAGATCCAAGTGTCTGACAAATCTGAATATAAGGGAAGTCAGCATGAAAGATGATTCTTTCATTTCTCAATAAAGAGAACTCATATTTTTGGCCAGTCTAAACATGTAAACTCTTAGGGATGTAGATGAAATTCTGTGGCTTATTTATCACACTTTATTTATAGTTTTAATTACTTATACTGTTGCAGAGGGAATGGCCTGAAAACAAAATGTCACAAATAATGTCTGTCTCCCCAGCTGTTTGGAAACTGAAACCTGCACCCCTGCCGCAGTGTAGGGCTGGGAGGGGGAGGGGCACTGGAGCAGGAGGGTCTCTTGTTTTGTTTTTTTTTTTTTTGAGACAGAGCCTCAAGCTGTCACCCTGGATAGAGTGCTGTGGCATCACAGCTCACAGCAACCTCCAATTCCTGGGCTCAAACAAGTCTCCTGCCTCTGCCTCCCAAGTAGCTGGGACTATAGGCGCCCGC
>CAUYRH010077813.1:0-15754 GCA_963574655.1 Perodicticus potto
TCCCTCAGACCATTGGAGGGCCGGACTATAGTTTAAAAAAAAAAACTATGAACAAATTCCTATGTACACTGCACATATCTTATTTTGAAGTCAAATACAAAACGGGACCAAATACAATTCACACCAACTCATGTGGCCCGCGGGCCGTAGTTTGAGGACTCCTGATCTACATTAAAAGTCAAACCCTTTTCCCCAGAATGAAAACACCTAAAAAGTGTCAGGCTGAATATGGGACATACACCAGCAACTTCTTTAAAAAAGTGTTCCGTTCCCAGTGGTCAGAAAAGAGGTGTGTCCACACCTCCCAGTGTCCCCGCCTCTAAGGCCCTGTGCAGACTCAGCCTCAAGTGGCCCTCGTCCCTCCAGGGGTGAGGGAGCCACTGAACAGAACTTGGAGAGGCCGTGTCCAGGCCGCTGTGGCTCCACGTCCCCCCTGTCTTTTTCCCTCCTGCATTTAAGTCACTCTCTGCTAGGTGCTCGGGGAAAAAAAGTGGAAAAATCAAAAGTAAATGGCATTTCAAAGTTAAACGTTATTAGAGAGGATATTGGAGTTTGGTGGCAGAGAAGATATTTTAACACCTAAAACTGAATTAGGGCTTTCATTAGCTAGCAATTAATTTCTCTGAGTCAAAATGTCTTCTGAGGAGTTGGCTGTGCCACCAAGTAACACACACTTCACTTGCCTGAGGATGAAAGGCCACTGGAGGGCACCAGAGGAAGGTCCCAAATCACATTCTCTCCAGTAGGGCTCTGCAGGCAATTTGTTGCGGTGTGTGTGTTTGCTGCTGATTCATCACTGGGGGGGTATTTTGTTAGACAGAGGGTGCCGTTGAGGGTAATGAGCTCTGCCCAGGAGGAGACACGTCAGGACTCAGCTGCGGGGTGGGGACAGGGCTCGCTGTCAGGGATGGGGGACGGTCGTCAGCATTATTTGTGAAGCATCTTGAAAACTTGAGTAGCAACCCTAGTAATATGAAATTTGGTCTTTACAGTTTGGAAGTCTCTGTGAGGCTGAAGGGGACATAGAGGGTGGGTGGAGACAATGGAACACGACAGGACAGATGTCCTCCAAGGCGATGGAACCGGTGACAGTCCCCCCGTCTGTAGAGCTCGTCAGAGATACGGAGTAGGTTCCTGTCACAGTCCCAGAGACTCTCGTAACGAGTGTGGGAACCGAGACCAGTACTGCCATGGGATCCCTGTGTCTGCAGGGTCAGGGGTCACCAGCCCCACCTGCCCCTGCTCCAGTCACACACTCAGTGCCTGAGGTGGCAGCTCTGTCCCTCACTGAGGTGTCCCCCACACCACATGCTGTGGCAACTCAGAAGTTCCGAGGTGTGTTGAGCTGACATCTCTAGTCAGCCCGAGTCCAGCCTCTGGGTCGTTCCCATCTGCACCAAGGCCTCCTGACACACCCCCGTCTCCTCCCAGCCACAAGTAGCAGCCCCCCATCCCTCGTGTCCCCCTGCAGCTTGCAGGGTGTCCCTGTTACCCCGAGACCCCTTCTGTGTAGCTCCAGCTCCTCTGTTTTCACTAAAGTGCAGCCTTCATGATGAAGTCACTTCTTGCAGCGATCTGATGGTCCAGAGCCCAGCGCACCTGTCACCTCCGTCACCGCAGAGCAGAACTATCAGTGCAGCCAACCTCAAATCACCATCACTCGCTGTGAACTCACTGTTCCTCTTCTTGTGACACTGAGAGGTCTGGGGGGAGCTTGTGAGGTTGACTCTTTCAGGTTTTTTTGTTTTTTGGTTTTTGGTTTGTTTTGGCCGGGCCAGGTTTGAACCAGCCACCTCCAGTATATGGGGTCAACGCCCTACTCCCTGAGCCACAGGCACCACCCAGAGGTTGACTCTTTCAAAGCGAGGCACGGAGCCGCACTTTTTCCTTTCTTATTAAACGTGACATCGTGAAATGTAGCTTCTCCCTCCAGGCTACATCAAGTCCCACTGCCGTGTGTTTCCAGCAGGACACTCACCGGCACGAGGGCGTGTCCCCTGTGGGCCAGAGGTCAGTGTCTTTACAGCCACTGTCTCTGCCCTGCTTGTTGCAGATGTCACTCACACGTGACGGCTGGCACAATGTGGGGCCGACACAAGAGAAACACACTGTCCATTCACACACAAGAGGCCCCTCGGCTGGAGGGTTGGTTAACAAGCTTCAAGCCCGTCTTACCAGCAGCACTAGGGTTACTGACCAGCTGATACGGAAGGAAGCGGGAGGACTGTCTACCGTGGGAAAGGCGAGTGCCACCTGCCCCTGTGCAGCTCCGCCTCCGCCCCTCCTCCCACCTCGGCTGTGCCTTCTGCTTGTGGCCCTGGGGTCTTCCTACTCATGGCTCAGAAAAGCCTGTGATTGCCCAGAAGTCAGTGAGGAGAGACGGTGCTGCAGCCGCACCTGCCGGTCCTATGGCCTGAGCGCCTGTGTGATCCTTGACTCTCAACTCCGGCAGCTTGGTTTCTGTCTTAGTTTCCTCTCTTGTGAGGTCGTTTTAATCACCTCAAATCTCTTAGGGAAAAGAAATCTACTTTATCCAGGTTCCAAATGTGTTTGCATATAATTAAGATATAGTTAAGGAATCTCTTGTTTAATTCTTTTTATTTTCTTAGATTCTCTGGTTACATCTCCCATATCATTTCTTAATTGCTGTATTTTTGTGTTTTCATTCTTTTCCCATGTTAGATTAGCAGTTTGTTTTGTTTTGTTTTTTCCTAAAGACTTGCATTTATTAGTTCTACTCTGTTTAACATAAATGTTTGCTTTTAATTTGATTCACTCTTTCATTCAGTTCCTTTTAGATTTTATTTTTTATGTGAATTGGCTGCCTAATTTGTTTATTTCCATTGTTTACTTCAGGCTGGTTCCTTCCTTGTGTTTTCATGAGGATGATGGTAACTGACAAGGACCCCAACATGCACAGAGCCCGGCGTCCCTTTCCTGTAGTTAACAAGCTTAACAGACGCACAGAGGGCAGCCAAGGCAGCCGCCGTGCCCTCCCCATTGCCGGGGTTTGATTTTCCTCTTACGCTTCTTTTCTGATCTCTTTCATTATCTCACCTTGCCCAATCCCCCCTGAGCTCTTCTATTTCTGCTTTGACCTCTTGTTTTATGAAGATGGCAGCTTTGCTGTGCTGTGTATTTTGACATTTTGTGACGGTCCGTTTGGTCACATTTCCCATCTGCTTTTCATGAGTATTCTTCATCTGCTATTACTTTGTTTTTCTTTTCTTTTGCTCCTGCTTTTTTGATGTTAACCCTGGCATACACCTTATGCTCGTTCCTTTTAAATTATTATCATTGAATGAGATGATGAACTGAGAAAGCAGAGCCCAGTGTGTTCCAGGCTGGTGGACCTGCCCAGCTGACCACGTTGCACACGTGAGGTCACCCTGCCCCAATAAACAGGGCGACCACCAGGCTGCTCACAGGCAGACCCCCTCTGCTCCCAGGGAGGACGACCACCAGGCCGCTCACAGGCAGACCCCCTCTGCTCCCAGGGAGGGCGACCACCAGGCCACTCAGAGGCAGACCCTCTCAGCCCCTGGGGAGGACGACCACCAGGCTGCTCACAGGCAGACCCCCTCTGCTCCTGGGGAGGGCGACCACCAGGCCACTTACAGGCAGACCCTCTCGGCCCCTGGGGAGGGCGCTCCCACAGTGTGTGGCACACCTGGACATGTGTCCTTTGCCTGACTTTTTCCTAGTGCCAGATGGGCGCAGGGCACTCCCTGCCACCAGCCCATGCAGCACATTCTAGAATTCCCAAAATAGCCTCGCTGCTCTGCCTCAGGTCACAGCCCTGCTTTGGAGGCTGAGCTGTCTTGGAAGTCTCTGGCACAGATGTCTTCCCACCACCTTGCTCCCCACCTGACATGCGTTTAATTTGCAACCTCTCTTAGCTGTTTAGAGCAGGCTAGCCTCCTATGATCCTTGCCACTTCTTGTTCTCAGATGATTTCTGAAAGAAAGAAGAACCACCTTCCCCTCACCCTCTAAGACCACAGCCTCCTCTAGACACTTTGACTGTTTCTTAGCAAGAACAATTATAGATAATTACACAAACATATGATTTTCCCATTCTTAATAAAATTAGGACTTTAGGAGCAGACATGGCAGGGAACCATCAGGCTCACTCTCCTGTACAAAATTTGATTTCTAAAAATGAAAGTAGAGGCAAGAGCTGCAGTCCCAAAACTGTGGCGTTGAAGCCTGAATCCAGACCTCATGAATAGGAACCGACAGCGTTTAGTTCACTTTTCTACATTAATGCTGAGTGTGAATGACAAGGCACTAAATGATACGAGTACAGAAACCAGTGTTACAGTGCTGGATATCAAATTTTACAAGCATCTAAGGTGTAGTTACTCTAAAAGTAAAAACCATCACATCTTGACGCCATTCGCTCTCAGAAGTGTCTGCGTTTGTGAAGACCTATCTCACATCATGCACATAAATAAAACTAAACATTACTCTCAGTGAAAGGAGTCTGGACTGGATTTTTTGCCTCATATTAGGATACAAAGTATAGGAACAGATACCGAAACCCAGATAAATGAGAAATAAAGAAAGGGGGGAAAAGAAGCTTCCAATTCTAAATCACAGGCCCAATCACTTAAGATTGTACTTTTTTAAATTATTTATTTCTCCAATTAATTTATCAATTTTTAATTTGAAATTAATTTTCAATGTCATACATGTGCTTTGATTTTGCGTGCTTATGCCATCATTCAATAAAAACGAAGTTTAATTACATTTCTGGCAGTTGACTTTTCTTACTCCTGGGCTGCCCCTTTTATTTCATTCCTTCTCTGGCTTTTCAGTTTGACTGCTGGTATAAAGCAACATTCCCAGGGCTTGTCAACTTCTTCTCAGCTGTGTCAACCAGCTCGCCTTTTACCTAAACCTAATTTGCCTGAGAGAAAGCTCCCTGTTTGAGACCGAGGTGATCATCATCCACCTCCATCAAGAGGGCACTTAGTTTAGCTGCACAGAAAATCCGGATGATGGCCCAGGAATCTCTCCCCCACAGTGCACGTCCTGGAGTAGACAGGAGGCCATGGGGTCATCAGGACAGGGTCTTCTGCTCATTCCGCACCTCTGCGCCCTCCGCTGCACCGTCTGTCCTGAAACCTCCGGCAGGGCTGACGTGCCATGGTTGCTCCTCCCTCATCTTTGAGCTTCTTACCATCCCAGTCTCTCTCTATGATCTTTGGAAGGACCAAGTCTAGTCATGCCACTCCCTTATAGCAAATAGAAAAGCTCTCTCTGATGGCTCTCTTGTTACAGGATAAAGCCAAAGCTTCTTCGTTTACTTGGCCCCACCTACTCCTCCAGCCCTGTCTTCTGACCCTTCCTTGCTGCAGCTTTCTCTACCCACCTGGACTTCTCACGTCCTCTGAGCACACTTCACTCACCTGCACCTGTGCACCAGGGGTCTTGATACTTAATCTACCCTTCCTTCTATTCTGAATCAACCAGGAAAGAAAAACTGGAGTCAGCTATGAATTAAATTATCAGTGTTTTTAATTATTTTATTTTATTTTCTACAAAAGCTGGACTTGTCCTGCAGCCAGAATCAGGATTATTATTTTCCTACCCCCAACTGAGGTCTAGACATTGGGACTTAAATTTGGTTCAGCTGAATAGAACTGAAAACCATCAGCAATATAGTGGCCTGAATTATGAAGAAGCAGGCACCTGAGAGCCAGTGTGTCACTCTGCAGGACCTTCAAGGACACCTGCTCCTATACATGTCTGCTTTGTTATGCCTAGCATTTGGAATTCATCCTTGGAGTTATCTCATGGCCCAAAATAGCTGCTGCCGCTCCAGCTATTTCATTTGCATTCCAGGCAGCAAGAAGACAAATTGTAAGGAACCTTCTCAAAAGTTTCCTTAGCCATGTCACTGACCAAAATGTCTCACAAAGTTACATCAAGCTTTGAGGAAGGCTAAGAAATATAGTTTTAGTCTAAGCAATAATTAGGGAGAATAGTCTGCCCCAGCTCTCTCCCTGCCCTGGCAAACCCTTCCTGCCTACGTCAAGCTCAGAGAGGCCCAAGCATGGAGCCCAGGTTTGCTCACTACACAGTTCAGCAGTAGTGGGGTAGAGAGGCAGCCCCATATCTTTCCTTTGTTTTTGAGACAGTCTCACTCTGTCGCCCTAGGTAGAATGCCATGGTGTCACAGCTAACAACAACCTCAAACTCCTGGGCTCAAACAATCCTCTTGCCTCAGCCTCCCAAGTAGCTGGGACTATAGACACCTGTCACCATGGCTGGCTAATTTTTCTATTTTAGTGGAGACAGGGCTAACTCTTGTTCAGGCTAGTTTTGAACTCCTGAGCACAAAGGATCTTCGCACATTGGTCTCATCACAAGTGAAGGCTTGTCCAAATCATTCCTTGATTTGTCAGCTGGGGGCTTATGCCCCAGGGCCCACTCACCTTTGTAGATTTGAAATGGGTGAGAAGCAATCCTGTCTTTGGGAGAGGGGCAGAGGACAGCTGAAGGAGGTGGGGGAGGACAGGCAGGTCTTGTGTCCCGGGCACCCTCTCAGCTAAGTCACTTTGGGGAAATAACACATGCTGAGGTTCGGAAACTGATTCTCCCATGATTATAGCTTGAACTCGCAGGACAGTTTGAAGGTAGGCGGCTCTAAGCCTTTGCCGAGACCTGTAAGCCTCAGATGATAATGGGGCCTTCCTTCAGAGATGGTTATGAAGGATAAGGTAATGCACACAGAGACTCAGCGCAGGCCTGGGTGCAGGATAAGTTGTCATCACCACCATCATTCTCACTATTACTAAGCAGCTGCTATTGCTGCTGTCGCTCAGCCCGTGTGCTGGTGGGCAGCATGCTTTCTCAGTGGCCCAGGAACCCCAGGCCCGTGTTAACACCCTGTCTGTGTTTTAGGCCCGGGTTTACAGGCCCCAGGATACAATTTCAACACCTATGACTGGAGGAGCCCGAAACCAAGAGGCAGTTTGTCCCCAGGCTGTAAGCCTCGGAGCCAGACGTACCCGGACGTGGGGCTCAGCAGCGAAGACTGGGACCAGTCCACAGCCAGCGGGTGAGGCTTTACCCCAGACAGCTTTGGGCCCTGGGCAGGTTTGAATCCACAGTCAGTGCACACGTCAGTGTGGGCTCCGAGAGCCGCCAGCACCATGCTGGCTGCTGGCAGGGCTGTGCCACTCCCCCCTACAGCGGCAGCCGGGCAACGCCATGCAGCAGGGCAAGCAGAGCTGGGCTTCCCCCACCTGGGAACCGGCCTGTGTGAGCCGTGTCCTCACTCAGTGACGAGTGCCCTCTGCTTCCTGTTAAAAAGTATCACATTCCGTTACTTTAAAAAAAAGAAAGATACATATTTTTAGCAAAGAAGTATTATTTTAACATTTTGGTCCTTACCAAAACATTTTATAGGAATTCGTAAAAAAGATAGCATTGAATTTATTAATAATGATATTTATAATAAGAGGGGAAAACATATTTTTCTCTCCTAGAGGAAAGTTAGATTGATCTTGCCCTGTAGACAGCAGCTGAAATACATTCCTGAGTTCCATCTGTCCATCTGCAGGAGGGTTGGGGTTAGGGTTAGACAGGAGTGACCTGAACTGGGTTAGTGGCCAGATGGTCTTTCCCTGCTCGTGATGCTGCCTTCCCACAGCTCCCTTGCGCTGGGGCCGCTGTACTTGGCAGCCACATTTGGGGGAAGCCAGCCCCAGAATGAATCTGTTTGGCGAGGTGCTAATGTGGCCTGGGTTTCTGGGCCGCAGCTTTGCAGGGGCTCCTGAAGGCACCGACGCCGAGCGAGAGGAAAGCTTCTGGTCCCAAGCGCTGGAGGACCTGGAGACCTGTGGCCAGTCGGGCATCCTGCGAGAGCTGGAGGTAGCCTCGGTCTGCTCCTTCTTGTCTTCATTTCTACACTCATTTTTTTGGTCCTTTTAAGTTTGCATTTGTCACACCAGTTCATTTAAAAGCTTTAACCCTTTCCACAGGAGAGAGCCGACAGGCGCGTGTCTTTGAGAAGCGTGGGCCTCTTGGTAGCTACCCTTCACGTTGTACTCTTGCTTGTGAGCTGCCTTCCCGCCCCGCCTTCTGGACAGCAATTTGATTTTAGACAATGCAGCTGGAACTATTTACCTCCATTCCCACCCCCAAGCTTACTGACTTGTGGCTTACCGTTGCTCCCGCTAACCCTGACTGCCCTGTCCCCCACCGCGCCCCTGGGAAGCGGGCGCGGTCCGGCTGCAGCATCCCACTCTGAGCTGCTTCAGAAAGGTTGATTTGGCATGTTCTCATTCGTACCTGGTACAGAAGTTAATTTGATCGTTAAGAGGAACATAAGAGGAAATTGTACTTTATTTTGTTCTGCCCTTTGGTGGTGATTCGGCTGGTGAGCATGCCAGTCTCTTTGACAAGCAGCCAAAATATTGCACGGACTTTGCCTTTGATGGCAATTCCTGATTCCGTACTAACTTAGTGTGAAACCAGGGAGAGAGCAAGATGGGGCAGGATAGTGGAACTCCTGTCGAGTTCTTTAATCAAAGCCGTGAATTTGCTGACGGTATTCACACTTTAGTCTGGGAAGCCCTGGACTGTTTCCTTTTATGTTCTTTTAAATCTTCTGAGCTGTAAAAAATAAAGTGGCAAAAGTCTCATTTTTATTTTGATGTCATACGAGGTCCCCAAGTCACCGTAAGGAATGTGAATGGCATAATGGGGTGAAACTCTGGCAATCCTTAGACGATCACTCATCCTTATATTATTTTGCTTCTCAATTGCATGTGTGGATTTTTTATGTGATTCTAATGTTTGTGAATCTGCAAAGAGAATTTATAAAGAAAAATATTAGTGTGAATTTGTAAACATCATCGTATCACCTGGCATGAATTTCAGCTTCAGGGCACAGTTAAAGGACCTGGACACGGATAATCCTATAAATTTTAAATTCATTATGATTTAGCAATTGATTCCTTTTTATACAACTTTCAAAAAGAGCGGGATGTTTACGTATCACCTGGCTTATTTAAACTCTTACCACCTCCTGTATGAGTGACGAGTCAAACTGGCCTAAACTCGAAGATACCAGCACAGCCCACAGTTACTGAACACCCCCAGCCTCTGAAAGTGCATTTTGGCTCATATGCCTTTTGCATTTTGCATTTTGATACTTCTCTTTTGAAGGAAAAGCTATCTTCTAATAGCTTCTTTTACATTAGGTAAAAAGAAAATGATGAAAAGCACTACAGTGAGGTTGTGTTTTGACCCGGAAATTGAGTTATCTCATGAAAATAACACCCACCAGCAGAGGAGTTATGTCACTGACACCCTTTTGCTAACAGAGCTCAAGGCAGGCAGGTGTAGCCCCTGAAATGCAAAAAGGAAACAGGCTGGATTTATGAGCCAAAGAGAAATTAAAATCCTCAACTAGGAAGAATGATTAGAAAATTCATAATTATACTTTTATCACAAAGAATATTAACTTACTAATTTAAATGAACTCCATGCCCTTGACTGGAATTGCTATAGTGCAAAAAATATTGCTGGCACTAGATTCTCCCCTATCAAGTTTACATCCAGAATTAAAAGTTAAACCATAGTGTAACACTAATTAAGGTAGAAGCTTAGCTAAAGTGAAAAATTATTAGTTGAAATGAAAATGAAAATTAATTTACTAATCATTTTCCCTATTGCTAGCAATATCTTAAGTACAGCTTTAGCAATGAAAAATGTATGGCTTTAATAAAAGAGAAAAATTTGAACAAGTCTTTGGACAAGTTTTTAACCTTTCTCACTAGATATTTCTGTAAAATCTGGGGATCATAATGAGCTAATGCTTACGTGGCACTTAACAAATGTTCAATAGAGTAATAAAGTATTCGGTAAAATTTAACTATTAGTATTCTTGCCATTTTTTGATAAATGATCAGTGCATTAACTTTTTTGTTTACTATAAGAAGATCTGAATAAGTGTCAGATAGAAAACTCTAAGTTGCCTCAGAAGGAACTTATAATTACAAATGGCGGCAACTGAAAACAGGCAATACATACTCTTGAAGCCAAAACAAATCCTAAGCGATATAAAATAATTCTTTCTTAGTTTTTTTATTTCAGTTTTAACACTAGTGTTTTAGTTTTTATTCCTTTTTAGATGCTACTTGCAGCTCACTTTAAATGGAGCTGTCAAGCCATGTTTTGAAAACTTGAACTCAAGAACTATTGGTAATGTCACATTCTTCCCCGAGAACTCTTCTAAATCATCTGTAATTTCTTTTCTGACAGCTAAGACAGACTCGTCATAGCAAAACTTCTGTCTCCTGGGTATAGTGATTATGTGTTTTACTTCCAATGTGTTTCCTACTGTTCCATGGAAAATGAACATAAAGAGATAAATATTTTATAAAATAGGAAATAATTGTGGGCGGCGCCTGTGGCTCAGTGAGTAGGCCCTATATGCCGAGGGTGGTGGGTTCAAACCCAGCCCTGGCCAAACTGCAACAAAAAAAAATAGCCAGGCATTGTGGTGGGCGCCTGTAGTCCCAGCTACTTGGGGGGCTGAAGCAAGAGAATCGCCTAAGCCCAGGAGTTGGAGGTTGCTGTGGGCTGTGATACCACAGCACTCTACCCAGGGCGATAAAGTGAAACTCTGTCTCTACAAAAAAAAAAAAATATATATATATATATATATATGTATATATATATAGGAAATAATTGTAACAAACAAAGCAAACAACTAGTCCAAATAGAAGAAAATAGCAGATGGATTGTCCCCACTGCAAGAAGACAGTCAGTCCTAGCAGGTTAGACAGAACGACACAGGTGGGCAGGTGCCTAAGACAGAGGGGACCACGGTACCAATGACGCTAGGACAAAAGATTCCAATAAACTTAAGGAAGGTAATTATCTGAAATAAGCCGTGGTATGGATAACTCATAGTTGTTTAAATATTAGATTTTCTTTACCTAATAAAAGGAAGTTTCATGTTTGTGGATCAGCCTGATACCTTGACTGGGAAGCAATGCACCCGGTGTCCAGGAGCACGGGGTCTGGTCAGACCGTCCGCTCCAGTCCCAGACTCACGGGCAGCCGCTCATCTCACCCAGACACCCCCTTTCTTAGCTGAGTGAGAGGCACAATGATTTTAGTATCTACCATTAAGTGTTAAATCATATTCTACACACAATACTCAATAAGTATATGAGATTTACCATGTGTTAATGTCTAAAGATCAGCCAATTTTTTTACAGTTAAATCTTTCTTTTTCACAGTTATCAACGAGATAACTGATCTAGTGAAGATACTGTAAGTTTCTTGTTTTGTCCCTTTTTCGGCAGGGTTATGAGGTGTGCATGTTATTAGAGTACACGTGTGCCAGTGCATGGCTGTCACTCAAAGATCTTGCCAGTGGTGTGTGTATATAGCTGAACACCAGGTGAATCTTAGAATTCTGGAATCTTAGACAAAAAAAGAAAACACTCCTCACTTGGCAGGGCTCCCTCCCCATCTGTGGTTCAGGAAAGTAAGTGCCCTGGACTCACCCACCACCTCGGGGACTTACCTTGAGGCTTAACTGAGGGAACGTGTTGAGAGCTCTCAGCAGTTTAAGTAGAGATCTGTCCTGGCGCTGACACCACACACAGCCACGTCTCACGGCAGCCACTCACGTGGCTCGTGGGTCCTGTCCCTGTGGTTTCAGGCAGATTTCCCAGTGCTAATTTACCCTCATACACCATCACACCTTGGAGTGTAGAGCTGGCCGTGGGCCTGTTTTCAGAACACAGCATCTTGTAATGGTGAGAACCAGCAGCCCCGACGTGATGCTGGTTTCAAGCCCTTTTGTGCCTCAGTTCCAAGAGTCGTCATTAGGAGCTGATCTTACCATTGCTTGTGAGTTACACAGGGAACACATCTGAAGCTGAACAGACCAACAGTTCACTGGTGAAATCCCACCCCAGTCTCAGAGCTTTTGAGTAAAGGGTTGAACTCAATAGCATAAATCGTTATTTCTTCACCCCTTTGAGGACCTTACACAAAGGCCCTTTCTTGGGAACGCTGATCCATCCTAAGTGAGATGGGCGCTTCACGGCCTCAAGGACAGACCCCTAGGCCAGAGGAAAGACAGCACACAGCGCTGGCCGGCTCCTGAAAAGAGCTCCTGCCTTTGTGTCTGGCGATGGCTGGCTCCTTGGGAGCCAGCAGCGCTGCTGAGAAGTGCTCCACTCACTTGCGTGAGATGAGTTGCAGGCGGCCTGTGAACCCCACCTGTTAGGGTCACACTCACTGGAAAGTTAGTGCTTAAAATGGGATTTGCAGTAACCAACTGTCATAGCTTTTCAATTTGTCTCCAAACTGCCAGGGGTGGTATGTGATTAAATAAACTGAGTGGTGTAAGTACTTAAATTGGATCTGAGCTACGCATTGTAAATTGCAAAGCGTTCTCCAGACGTGCTGGTCCAACCTGCAGTCCATTCTCTAGCCTTTGGCTGTGCCCTGAAGAGATAAATCTCAAGTGGGCAGGAGGAGGAATGTCTCTAGTGCTGGGCAGCTCACCCTCTCCTTGGCCACAGCTTAACTGTTTCTGAAAATTGTCGATGCCACAGGCAACAATCATGTCGGGGAGCACGCTGAGCTTGAACCGCGAGGCTCCGACAGCCCGCAGCCAGCTGGGGCGGCAGGCCAGCTTCCAGGAACGGGGCAGCGCGCGGCCACACTACAGCCAGACCACTCGGAGCAACACCCTGCCCTCCGACGTGGGCAGGAAGTCTGTGCCCCTGCGGAAAGTGAAACAAGACATGAAGGAGGTCGTGTCCCCGACCCCCGTGGAGCTGCACAAGGTAGGGACGGTCTCTCCTCTCCTCCTGACGCACCAGGCGCAGGCCCCAGGCCAGCACGGAGGTGACGGCCTCCTCTGGGCCAGCCAAGCGGAGAAGCTCAAAGGTGGGGCCTCACAGCTTGTTCTCAAAACATGACCCCAAAGGTCATCCTGGGGAGCAGGAAAACAGGTTTTCAAGCAACATAGTTATCAAAAATAAACTATAGCCAAACTCTTCTGAGGGAAGGTACGGCTGCAGTGTCCGCGGAGCTCCGATGACCCGGGCCTGCAGTGCGGTTCTTCTCACACTGGGCAGGCAGGTTCTCTGAATGTCTTCTGCTCCCTCGAGCTTTGCTGGGAACCTCATCCGCAGTCACAGACCTGGAGGGAGGTTGTGCTGCTCAGGAGACACGAGGTTGTCTTCAAAATGCAATTGCATGTCTCAGGCCAGGACTGCCCGAGACCTGGTTTGTCCCCATGAAATATGACCGTCGCCTCACTGTGCCTGGGGTAAGAGGACACGCTGAATTCAGAGCCACTGGCCAACTATGATGGGCACATGTCAGTGGCCGTATTTGGGGAGCCTGGGGCCAAGGAGAGGTGTGGGACAAGGTGTTTCTCATTTTCTTTGCTAAGCTAATCCTATGTTTTTTGTCAATATATGGGCACATAAAATAATAACAAACTCACTTTTCCTGAGAACTAAGATCTCTGCAGTTCACAACGTGCTGACTAGTGATTAGTTATTTGTCTTATCCAGATAAGTGAATAAATGTCAGGTTCAAGGGAGGGTGTCAGGCCAGCTTCTCTCTTTTTCCTCTACAGACCTCACTTTCGCTCAGCACCCTCTGAAAGCTGGGTGCTTACCCTGCAGCCAGCAGAGGGTCTGGTGAGCGTGGACCGCGCAGGAGGCAGCTGAGCTCGGTGTTCAGTCCTGGGCCGCTCGCGGCCGCTCACTCTACTTTGTACACCTGCTGGACATCACCCCTCAAAGAGCTTCCGGGGAGCTGGCCAGAAGGGACAGGATAGGAACAGAAATGGGCAGCCTTGGGGACAGAGGGTGGCCTTCAGCCACTGTAGGGGAATGGAAAAGGCTTCTTGGAAGTGTGCAGAGCAAGGCGGCCACTGGGGCATCTCAGGCGCAGCACCTGCAAAGGTGCGGTGTGCAGGGAAGGCAGGGGAGCACCTGGAGACCAGGAGGCCCGCATGTCTGGACAGTCACAGACCACAGACGAGCAAGGACCCCACCCGTCCAGGATGACAGCAAAGGCTGGCCCGGCCCAGCCAGCTTGTTCAGTTGCCCGGAGTTGATGTGTCTGCTCAGTAAGTCACACCTGCACACACGTTCTCACACTCACACACTGACACACTGACCTACACAGTCATACACACTGACACACTAATACACGGATAATCTGACACACGCTGACACATGCTGACACACACCAACTCGCTGACACATACACACTGGCGCACACACTGACACTGACATACACGCTGACACACTGACACAGACACTGACACTGACACACTGACACTGACATACACGCTGACACTGACACATTCACTGACACTGACATACACACTGACATACACACTGACCCACACAGTCATACACACTGACACACTAATACACGGATAATCTGACACACGCTGACACACACCAACTCGCTGACACACAC
Source organism: Perodicticus potto (assembly GCA_963574655.1). Taxonomy (NCBI): domain Eukaryota; kingdom Metazoa; phylum Chordata; class Mammalia; order Primates; family Lorisidae; genus Perodicticus; species Perodicticus potto. The sequence continues at coordinate 14,493 of CAUYRH010077813.1, forward strand.
ACTGACACTGACATACACGCTGACACACTGACACTGACACACACTGACATACACGCTGACACACTGACACACACACTGACACTGACACTCTCACTGACACTGACATACATGCTGACACTGACACTGACACACTCACTGACACTGACACTGACACACACACTCACTGACACTGACATACACGCTGACACACTGACACACACACTGACACTGACACACAGACACTGACACACTGACACACTGACACACACTGACACTGACACACTGACACTGACATACACGCTGACACACTGACACACACTGACACTGACACTGACACATACACCGACACTGACACACTCACTGACACTGACACACTGACACTGACATACACACTGACACACTGACACACACTGACACTGACACACCGACACTGACACACACTGACACACTCACTGACACTGACACACAGACACTGACATACACGCTGACACACTGACACACACTGACACTGACACATACACCGACACTGACACACAGACACTGACACTGACATACACGCTGACTCACTGACACACAGACACTGACACTGACATACATGCTGACACACTGACACACACACTGACTCACTGACACTGACACTGACATACACACTGATACACACACTGACACACACACACTGGCACACGCACACAGACGGCCCGCTCTGTGCTGACTGTAGCACACGGTGCGTATCACACTCTGGCTGTTGGGCAGGTGCCGCCCCGCAGACCCCGCAGCCTGTGCACACTGCCCCCTCCCCCACCCAGCCCTGCAGCCCCCTGCTCAGCCCCCACAGGACAAAGCACACGTAGGAAGTGACTTGTCTTCCTCTGGACAAACAGCCCCCTGGAAGGAGGGTACAGCACGCCTTTGCCTTGGACTCCCCTGTACTGGCCGCACCCAGCAAAGATGGGGACAAGAATGGGACCCGCGGCTTGGTGCCTGTGGCTCAACGGGCTAAGGCACCAGCCACGTACACCTGAGCTGGCGGGTTCGAATCCAGCCTGGGCCCGCCAAACAACAATGACAGCTGCAACCTAAAAATGGCCGGGCGTTGTGGTGGGCACCTGTAGTCCCAGCTACTTGGGAGGTGGAGGCAAGGAACTCGCTTGAGCCCAGGAATTGAAGGTTGCTGTGAGCTGGGATGCCACGGCACTCTATCCAGGGTGACAGCTTCAGGCTCTGTCTCAAAAAAAAAAAAAGAATGGGACCCGCACGTGGTTACAGCTGAGGCCTGAAGCAGG
>CAUYRH010077814.1:0-52160 GCA_963574655.1 Perodicticus potto
TTGTGGCGGGTGCCTGTAGTCCCAGCTACTTGGGAAGCAGAGGCAGGAGACTCACTTGAGCCCAGGAATTGGAGGTTGCTGTGAGCTGTGATGCCACAGCACTCTATCCAGGGTGACAGCTTGAGTCTCTGTCTCAAAAAAAAAAAAGAATGGTTAACACTTTTATAGAACACTTACCAAAAAATAGAGCTTGACACATTCTGGGTGAGTCAGTGAGTGAGTGGTGAATGTGAAGGCTTAGGACATTATTGTACACTACTGTATACTTTATAAATGTTGTACACTTAGGCTACACTAAATTTATTTTTTAAGTTAACTGCACTACAACATAACAACAGCTATGACATCACTAGGCAACAGGAATTTTTCAGCCCCATTATAACCCTTTAGGACCACCATCATATATAAGCAATTTGTTGATGGAAACATCGCTATGACTGTGTTAAGGTTTCTAAATGTGTCTGAGCTTCCCAGTAGCTTCCAAGTGCCTGGTTAATGGGATCAGTGTCCAATTTATCTTCACATTCCCCAGCAGGTCAAGCCTGGTGACTTACTCAGGTTTTATGTTAGGCAAATATTTGCAAAATCAAAGAATTAACAAAGGAAAAACCACATCTCAATGATAACTATATCTTCTGTATATTTTATACAATTAACGCTTTTCAAATCAAGAAATCAGTGTGCAAATCTATGTTTAATGTGCATTTATAAAACATTTCAAATATCATTATATAAAATACCCCAAGATAGTTCCATCCAATCATAGGATTGTTATTGGGTTCCTTTAATTTTGTTTTTGTATATTTTGCCATATTTTTCAAGTTTCCTACAAGCAAACTTGTAACACTTTTATAATCAGAAACAAGTGGCTTTTGTTAAGCTATTGAAATACCCATCTCTTCAGGATTTACGTAAGTGGAATGCAGACACACAAAAAGGATTAAGATCATTAATTGTAGGCTCAGTGCTTGTAGCACAGTGATTACAGTGCCAGCCACATACACCAAGGCTGGTGGGTTTGAAACCAGCCGGGGCCAGCTAAACAACAATGACAACTGCAACAAAAAATAGCTGGGCATTGTGGCGGGCACCTGTAGTACCAGCTACTTAGGAGGCCGAAGAATTGCTTAAGCTCAAGAGTTTGAGGTTACTGTGAGCTGCGATGGCACAGTACTCTACAGAGGGTGACATAGTGAGACTCTGTCTCAAAGAAAAAAGATCATTAATTGTAAAAACTGAATACAGTCATGTGCTGCATAATGATGTTTCAGTCAAAATGGACCATACATACCTTGGTGGTCCCCTAAAATTCTAATACTTTATTTTTTCTGTGTCCTTTCTGTTTTACAACTGCCCGTAGTATTCAGTACAGTAACATGCTATACAGGTGTGTAGCCTAGGAGCAGTGGGCTACACCAGATAGCCAAGGCGTCTTGTAGGCTCTGCCATCTAGGTTTGTGTAAGTGCGTTCTACAGTATTCACACAACCAAAAAAAAAAAAAAAATCACCCCGTGGTGCATTTCTCAGAACAAAACCCCATCATTGGGCGACGCCTGTGGCTCAAGGAGTAGGGCGCCGGCCCCATATACCGGAGGTGGCAGGTTCAAACCCAGCCCCGGCCAAAAACTAAAAAAAAAAAAAAAAAAACCATCATTAAATGAGGCATGACTGTATACATAATCCAGGAATGATTCCTGCCCAAAGTCAGTCCCTGCAGTATTCTTGTACACCCAGTTGAGGCCACCTATTCATTTGTTTATTCATTAATAAAATACTGTCAAGCTAGGGCTAATATTTATACAACTCTAGGGGGAGGCGGTTCACACAGAATACAATATGAATGGCACCCTCTGGAGTTGCTTAACTCCCAAGCACTAAGCAGGTACTGTTCAAGGCACTGTGTAAACCCTGGTGATAAGACAATAAGTGAAGCAGTTCTCACACTGTGTTATAATTACATGTTTAATTATCTGCTCCTCACAGTATGATGTTAAGCCCTGTGAGGCCAGGGACCATGTAGGTGTTAAGTCACATTTCTAAAGGAGGTAGTGACTAAGGAGTTGACCCAGCAGAGAAGGAACAGAGTCAGAAAAGAAGGTTCCAGTCAGAAAAAAAGTAGTAAGAAGGTAAAAGCAGCTTGTGTTTGACAAGTTCTGTTTGGTTGGGAAAGAGAACAGGAGTGCGGGAGTGAAGAGAGACTTGTACTGCAGGGGTTTGTAAATCACAACAAAGAATTGGGACTTAATCCTAAAGGCCGGGGAACTAGTAAAGAGTTCTTAAAGAAAGGAATACCTTGATCAGCTTTGTGCATTCCCAAACTAGACACTGGAATTGAGGCAGGAAAAGATTTCATGGAAGGCAGAGAGCCTAGAATCAGGTGTTCATAACCTGGGGTCTATGATAAATTGAACTTGGATGTGGAAAAAAATGTATATCTTAATTTTTACTAATCTCCAATTGAAATTTAGGATTCCTCCAGTTATGAATATAGACAATAAACCCCAATATTATTAAAAGTATCTGTGACTCTACCACCCAAAGAAATCAGACTCTTGTTAAAGCACATTCCAGTTATTGCTGATACATTATAACATTATGTATATTTATTGTTACTGTGAGATTATAGTAGGTATTTCACCCACTGCTAGACCTTATTAGTGGATTGCTTCAAATATTACACTTGCCTTTTAAATATTCTGATACCTGCACTGCAAATAATAGTTTCCTACTTTTTTTGTTGTTGTTGTTTGAGACAGAGCCTCAAGCTGTCACCCTGGATAGAGTGCTGTGGCCTCACAGCTCACAGCAACCTCCACTTCCTGGGCTCAAGCCAGTCTCTTGTCTCTGCCTCCCAAGTAGCTGGGACTGCAGGCGCCCGCCACAACGCCCGGTCATTGTTTGGGTGGCTGGCGCCTTAGCTGCTTCAGCCACAGGCGCTGAGCCTTTTGGTTTTTGTTTTGTTTTTTTTTTGACACAAAGTCTAGGTCACCCTTGGTAGAGTGCCGTGGCATCACTACTCACAGCAACCTCAAACTCCTGGATTCAAGCCATTCTCCTGCCTCAGCCTCCCTAGTAGCTGGGACTACAGGTACCCACCACAACACCCGGCTATTTTTTTGTTGTAGTTGTCATTGTTGTGTAGCTGGCCTGGCCCGGGCTTGAACCCACCAGCCCTAGAGGTTATGGCCGGCACCTACCCACTGAGTGATGGGCGCCGCCTAGTTTCCTACTTTTTTTTTTTTTCTTTTTTTGTTGCAGTTTGGCCGGGACCGGGTTCAAACCTGCCACCCTAGGGATATGGGCGCCCTAATCACTGAGCCATAGGCGCCACCCCCAGTGTCCTACTTTTTAACAGACTTAAAAAACATTCCTCTGAAACAGGTGCTTTATCAGACAAAGTAGGCTGTGGCACCAAAAAGACTCAAAATCCCTTCTCAACTCTGGTTCCACTGGAATGTCTGTGGCTCCTCTGAAGAAGCAAGCTTGCCTCTCTAACCTGCGCCTCCTTGCCCAATCTCTTCTGCTTTACTTGCTAGTTCTTTTCTCAGACCAACTCCTTCAGACCTCACCTCAGGATTCCTAGCACCAAGCCCTCTCTCTGACTTTCAACTTATATATTCTTTGAAATGACTTGAACATCAATCTCTATGATTGGTGGTGAGTCCTTCCTAGGAACTCTCATCCCAACCTGCTTTTACCCCAAACATAGTATTTACCACAGGGATCTAGCATCCTACAATTTAACATTTGAGGTTTTAAATATCACAAGGAGCCCTGAAACTCCAGCACATGTAGTAATTTGTCAGTCCACTGAGGCATGAAATAGGATTGCTGTGCTGAGATGGAGTCACTGAGCCCGTCAGGGTACACATGGCTACATGACACTATCTAATGCTCACAACAAGGCTACAAATTAAGTCGTACTAACCCCATTTTATAGTCAAAGAATGTATTGAAATCATAAATTAGATAGAATTAGAGGATCTGAAGTTGTCAGCGGTGTTGTCATGTCCCTTTAAACCACTCTGTTGTTTCTGACTCCATCTGAGGGAAATGAGCTCCTTGAAGGCAAAGACTAGGTCTTTAATCTGGGCACCCGCGGAGCCATACGAGGCCTGACATCAAACAGGTGTTCAATAAATAGTTTTCCGGTTAATGAAAGGAGAAGCCTAAGAATCTTGCCTTCTCTTACTGATGCAGAAATTCCTGAGGTCATGGCCTCCATCTTGAGCTTACTGAATTCCCAGCTCCTGAAACAATGTCTGGCTCATAAAAAGTGAAAATATTTATTAGGTCACTGTTTGTCTAACTTTAATTTGTGTTTATTTGCCAATTAACACACATTTTCTTATTGAGGGTTTTCTAAAAATGTTTTTGAATGGCAAAATAATGCATAAAATTATAAGGCCAATTTTACAAGTAATTAATAATTCTTTTCAGTTTTCAACTTTTTTTTTTTTGAGACAGAGTCCCACTACACCCTCTGTAGAATGTCATTGTTTCACAGCAACCTCAAACTCTTGGGCTTAAGCAATTCTCTTGCCTCAGCTTCTCAAGTAGCTGGGACTACAGGCACCCACCACAACACCCAGCTAGTTTTTCTATTTTTATAGAGACGAGGGTCTAACTTTGGCTCTGGCTGGTCTTGACCTCCTGAACTTAGTCAAATTCACCAGCCTTGGCCTGCCAGAGCACTAGGATTACTGCACCTGGCCATTTTTTTTTAAAGATGTGAAAGAGCACTTTATTTTATTTTATTTTTTTGAGACAGAGCCTCAAGCTGTCACCCTGGATAGAGTGCCGTGGCATGACAGCTCACAGCAACCTCCAATTCCTGGGTTCAAGTGAGTCTCCTGCCTCAGCCTCCCAAGTAGCTGGGACTACAGGCGCCCGCCACGACACCCAGCCATTTTTTCGTTGCAGCTGTCATTGTTGCTTGGCAGGCCCAGGCTGTATTCGAACCTGTCAGCTCAGGTGTACGTGGCTGGTGCCTTAGCCTGTTGAGCCACAGGCGCCGAGCCTGAAAGAGCACTTTATTGTGACAAATTGATGACATAATTTAAATTAAGAGTGCTCCTGAAAGATAAAACAGACAATGGCTTGAATAGACCACACCTTAGGGTTCCAATTATTGAAAGCTCAAGAATAGGCAAATACAGAGTGTGCAAAAAAAAGCCTATGCATTTTAAGAAAGAAAAAAACTATTAAAATTGTAATATTCAATATATAACAATAACAAAAGATGAATACAAGTCACATTTGACTTTTGCAATTCTAAGAGGTGCTCAAAGTGGTTACCATTAGTGTCTAGACCTTCGCATCACAGCGAACTATACTGCTTTGAGCAACGTTTGCCAAAGCGTCCAGTGGTTTTGCTATTTCAATTTCTTCCCGAAGTACCACCGGTGTAGTCTGTTTTCTACACCCCATGTATAAGTCAAGGGATGCTAAGTCAGGAGAACGTGGTGGAAACTACACCTCTTTGTGTTATCCATCGTCCTGGCAAATTCTCATGGAGGTAAGCTCTCACGTCTCCATGTAATAATCTGGGCTGAAAACTTTCTATTTTGCTGTGTTAAGAATGCGCCATATTGGCTTGGCGCCTGTAGCTCAGCGGTTAGGGTGCCAGCCACACACACACTGGAACTGGCGGGTTCGAACCCAGCCTGGGCCCAACAAACAACAATTACAACTACAACCAAAAAGTAGCCGGGCGTTGTGGCGGGCGCCTGTAGTCCCAGCTACTTGGGAGATTGAGACAAGGGGCTCGCCTGAGCCCAAGAGCTGGAGGTTGCCGTGAGCTGTGACACTATAGCGCTCTTCTGCGGGCAACAGAGGGAGACTCTGTCTCAAAAAAAAAAAAAAAAAAGAATGCGTTGTATGCTTGTTCTGCTGACTCCTGTCTCACGCGCGCATTGTTTGGTAGGCTCCGTGGCTACGTGGTTAGCTTATGCACGGCTCCCACATCACAGCAGAAGCAGCAGGACTTGTTGCTGTGCGAGGCCTCCCGGATCTCTGTGCACATCATACACATCATCATGCACCTCAAACGTATCCCAAAAAGGTTTTATTGATAAAATACGGCAGGGGAATTGTGTTTGCAGCTGCCAGCACCACCTCTAGCTGGCAAGCTCCAGCTGAAGGAGAAGGAGGTAAGTAAGGAGGTCTTTATACCTCCAGCTAAAGGAAGAGGAGGTCTCCTACAAAGCAGACTGCCTGCAAAACCCACCGGTAGTGAAACACCCAGGAAGCAACTGGCCGCAAAGCCGCTTGCAAGAGTGCGCCCTCTCCTGGAGGGGCGAAGAAACCTCATGGCTACGGGCCTGGTAATGTGGCACTCCATGAAATTAGATGTCATCAAAAGTCCCCTGAATTTCTGACTGCAGACTTCCTTGCCAGGGTCTGGTGCGAGACATAGCTCAGGACTTCAAGACAGATCTGCGCTTCGAAAGCGCAGCTGTTGGTGCTTTGCAGGAGGCAGTGAGGCCTATCTAGCTGACCTTTTTGAAGACACCAACCTGTGTGCTACCCATGCCAAACGCCTAACAATTATGCCAAAAGATACCCAGTTAGCACGCTGCATTGGTGGAGAACATGCTTAAGAGTCCACTATGATGGAAAAACATTTCATTATTAAAGAAAAAAAAAATTCTCACCAGGTGTGGTAGCTCATGCCTCTAAACAATCCTAGTACTCTGGGAGGCCAAAATGGGAGGATCCCTTGAGCTCAGAAGTTCCAGACCAGCCTGAGCAAGAGTGAGACCACCCATCTCTAAAAAAAAAAAAAAAAAAAAATAGCCAGGGCGATGCCTATAGCTAACTGGATAGGGCGCCGACCACATACACCAAGACTGGTGGGTTGGAACCTGGCCCCGGCCAGCTAAAACAATAATGACAACTGCAACAACAACAACAAAAACAGCTGGGCATTGTGGCGGGCACCTGTAGTCCCAGTTACTTGGGAGGTTGAGGCAAGAGAATCGCTTGTGCCCAAGAGTTTGAGGTTGTCGTGACACACACCACAACACACTATCCAGGGTTTGAGACTCCGTCTCCAAAAATAAAATGTAAGCCTAAAAACATAGCCAGGTGTTGTGGCAGGTGCCTGTTGAGGCGCCTGTAGTACTAGCAACTTGGGAGGCTGTGGCAGGAGGATCCCTTTATCCGAAGAGTTTGAGGTTACTGTGAGCTGTAACAGCACAGCACTCCAAGAGCAACAGAGTAAGACTCTGTCGCAAACAAACAAACAAACCAAAAAATCCCTTATTCCTGTTATTGGTAATTACAAACATGAGATATCCTCCCCCCACATTCCCAGGGTCAAAAGATACTTAAGTATATATGTGAATGGAAAAATAAGGACTAGAAATCAAGTATTGGCAGTTTTTCCATTTTCATTTGTGTGTGAATTTTTATAAATGCAGGGTTGTGAAGCATGAATGCGAATCAAATGTTTCAGTGAAAATGTTTCAGCAGTTCAACTTTATAACAATTATAAATAAACCTGCTAACTTTTTCTGGACAATGCCAGCATTTGGATTTCTTAAAGATCAAGTCAACTGGGCGGCGCCTGTGGCTCAGTGAGTGGGGTGCCAACCCCATATACCGAGGGTGGCGGGTTCAAACCTGGCCCCGGCCAAACTGCATCAAAAAATAGCTGGGCGTTGTGGCAGGCGCCTGTAGTCCCAGTTACTTGGGAGGCTGAGGCAAAAGAATCGCCCTAAGCCCAGGAGTTGGAGGTTGCTGTGAGCGGTCTCTGCTTATTGACACTTATAAATGGTGTTTATAGCATTTATCATAACAGTAGGTTCCAACCATTCTCTGAACTTGTCTAACTGACTTGTCCTACATGCAGGCACAGGTTGTTAATGCTGTCTGTCCTCTGTGCTGTTCCTGTAAGTTTGCTACTAAAATACATTACACTAGGCCAGGTGGGGTGGCTCACATCTGTAATCCTAACACTCTGGGATGCTGAGAAGGGTGGATTGCTTGAGCTCACAGGTTCGAGACCAGCCTGAGCAAGAGTGAGACCTCATCTCTACTAAAAATAGAAAATAATTTGAGGCAAGAGGATCATTTGAGCCCAAGAGTTGGAGGTTGCTGTGAGCTATGATTCCACGGCACTGCACCCAGGGCAACAGCTTGAGACTCTGTCCCCCCAAAATAAATAAATAAATAAATTACATTAAACTGGCCAGGTATGGTGGCTCACACCCGTAATCCTAGCACTCTGGGAGGCCCAAGGACTGGATTGCTTGTGCTCAGGAGTCTGAGACCAGCCTGAACAAGAAAGAGATCCTGTCACTACGAAAAATTAGAAAAACTTAGCTGGGCATTGTGGCAGGTGCCTGTACTCCCAATTACTGGAAAGTTGAGGCAAGAGAGTTGCTTGAGCCCAAGAGTTTGAGGTTGTTGTGAACTATGATGATGTCACAGCACTCTACCCAGGGTGACAGGGTGAGACTCTGTCTCAAAAATAAAATAAATAAAATAAAATAGAAAATAAAAGGCAAGGGAAATCTATACTTTACATTAGCTATTAATCATCACTAAATATACAGCTGGGCTTCACGCCCATAGCAAGGTGGTTATGGGGCCAGGTTTGAACCCACGAGGCTGGTGGGTTCAAATCCGGCCTGGGCCAGCTAAACAACAATAACAACTGCAACCAAAAAATAGCCGGGCATTGTGGCAGGCACCTGTAGTCCCAGCTACTTGGGAGGCTGAGGCAAGAGAATCACTTAAGCCCAAGAGTTTGAGGTTGCTGTGAGCTGGGATGCCATGGCACTCTACCAAGGGTGATACAGTGAAACTCTGCCTCAAAATAAATAAATAAATAAACAAACAAACATACAACTGGCACACACATGTAAGTATATTTTTATGTAATCACATTCCCCCTTAACTTCAAATAAAGTAAAAATAGTAGTACAGTAGAACTTCCATAGTTGATGACCATCTGCCCACACTGACCACTTCCTTAAGTTGACCTAACTTTTATAAACTGGACATGTATCACATGTATGTATCAGTATACTAGGCCTAGTTCCTTATGTTGACCACCTCCATATGCTGACCAGTTTGTTATAGTCCCTTGGGTGGTCAATTTACAGAAGTTCTACTATAGTTTAATTTATTTTTTTTAATTAGAGATAGCATCTTGCTCTTTCGGCTATAGCTCACTGCATTCTGGAATGCCTAGGCTCTTGCAATCCTCCTGTATCACCTTCCTGAGTAGCTGGGACAACAAGCATGCGCCACTATGTCTGGCAAAATCTTTTTTTTCTGTAAAGACACAGTCTTGCTATGTTGCTCAGGCTGGTCTCGAACTCCTGATCTCAAGCAATCCTCCCACCTTAGACTCCCTAAGTGTTGGGGTTACAAGCTTAAGCCACCAATGCCTGGCCAAATATTTAGTTTCTCTTTTTTTTTCTTCAGATTATTACCTTATGTCATAGAATAAACAAATTGAGGCAAAATAAATATAATTGGGCAAAACAAAGGAAACTTACTATATTAAACTGTAGAATTAGGCTTAAGGTTTGTTTTTGGGGGGGATGAAATTTGATGACAGTAGAGGGTCAAAGAAAGAAGGGTACATCTTTTTCTAAGTCTAGAATATGTTAAGTATAAAAAGCTTCCTATCTCAAAATGATTCCCTTCCTGATGGATCCAGAAATAGACACATAAAACCCAAAAGTGAAATGCGCAAGTGTCTGCTGAACACTCCTCTCCCTTTTCCCTCATTAGCTTCCGTTGAACTAAGCTTGCTGGGATAGGCACTAATAACTACGTGTCCCGTGTATATTTAGAAGCCACCTTGAAGAGGCGTTTCTTTGCCTCTAAGCGTAGAGTATTCAGTAAACATTTCAGTTACTTTTTCTTACATGCCACAAAAGCCCAGCTTCGTGAAATTAACCACTTTCACTTTTTAAAAATAACGAGTTTTTATGTGGTAAGGGACAACAAAAGCATTTGGTACAGTTTCTTTCTATGCGATGGAATGAAGTACATTTATAATACTAATAATTTTTACATTATTTACACTGGATAAAATGTACTAAAGGAAAAACAGTTTCAGTTCTTTTTTGTAGAATTTAAGGATTCATTGACAAGTGGTAACATTTTCTTGAGTCTTAATACATTCTGAACCTGTGGTGTGATACAATGAGATAAAAATCATGTCCCTATCAGTGTTCTACTCCACCCTAAAAGCTAACAAGGATTAGTCATTAAAGGTTTTCATAGCATGCAAACATTTTAACTATCAAGTAATTCTTGTTAATTTTATCTACAAATTCATTCCTACTCATGCCATCTACAAGAAAACATGGACACACAGCAGGTAAGGCCGGTCGCAGTGGGTCACACTTGTAATCCCAGCACTTTGGGAAGCTGAGGTGTGCGAATCGCCTGAGCTCACATGTTCATGACCAGCCTGAGCTCGAGAAAGACCTCATCTCTAAAAATAGCCGGGCATTGCGTAGTGCCAGCTACTCAGGAGGCTGAAGCAAGAGAATCTGCTTGAGCTCGGGAGTTAGAGATTGCTGTGAGCTATGATGCCAGGGCTTTCTACTGGGAGTGACAAAGTGAGACGCTGTCTCAAAAAAAAAGGGCGGCGCCTGAAAGGAGTAGGGTGCCGGCCCCATATGCCGGAGGTGGTGGGTTCAAACACAGCCCCGGCCAAAAACCACACACACACAAAAATAGCAGGTAAGTTTTTGTGAAAGAAAAAAAAAATTCTGTTGGAGAAAAAAAGCATACTTTTTGATATACCAAAATAGGGAGCCAGCATAGCCAGGAATAAATGCTTCACCATCCCTCTCTATAGCTAATTCCATTCTCAGGAATAAATGACTTTAAGTTAGAAAAGAGGTAAAAGGCTCGGAGCCTGTGGCTCAAGCAGCAAGGCGCAAGTCATGTACACCTGAGCTGGCGGGTTCGAATCCAGCCTGGGCCCGCCAAACAACAATGACGGCTGCAACCAAAAAAATAGCTGGGCGTTGTGCGGGCGCCTGTAAGTCCCAGCTACTTGGGAAGCAGAGGCTGGAGAATCACTTTAGCCCAGGAATTGGAGGTTGCTGTGAGCTGTGATGCCACAGCACTGTATTCAGGGCGACAGCTTGAGGCTCTGTCTCAAAAAAAAAAAAAAAGAAAAGAAAAGAAAAGAAAAAGAAAAAGAAAAGAGGTTTAAAAAAAAAAAATATATATATATAGCAAGCAGTATCAATCAAACCTTGCACACATGTCTTGCTCAATGATTATACATCAGACATTTCTTCTCCAAGGAAAGTAAAACTTAAGGCCTCTAGACTACAAAAACATGTAGCACAGTTGAGACACAGGTTTTATGCCCCAAACAGGGGGACTTATTGAGTTTATATATATTGAATGTTTACGTACATTGTGCAGAGATCACACACACGCACAATCACCCAGAAGGCTAACAAGTAGGAACTTATCCATCCAGCAGATTGGAAGAATCTGATGAATCTAATCCAAGAACTAAACTTGCCCAACCTTGTCACTCTATTGCAAAGTCTAAAGTCCATAAGCATTATATTCTGCATATCCATTGAGTTTTTCTCTCGCAAGCTTGATCATAAGGGTGAGTCCCCATACTTTAATTATAAGGTTATATTATTATTATTTATCTCTTTTTTGTAGAGACAGAGTCTCACTTTATCGCCCTAGGTAGAGTGCTGTGGCATCACACAGCTCACGGCAACCTCCAACTCCTGGGCTTAGGCGATCTTCTTGCCTCAGCCTCCCAAGTAGCTGGGACCACAGGCTCCCACCACAACGCCCAGTTATTTTTTTGTTGCAGTTCAGCCAGGGCTGGGTTTAAACCCGCCACCCTCGGTATATGGGGCCGGGGCCTTACTGACTGAGCCACAGGTGTCGCCCTATAAGGTTATATTATTAAGGATTACTACTCACTGAAGAAGTCTTTTAGCATGAAAGATACAGATAAATATAAACAGAAAAAAGCAATCTGGAGGAATTAAAAACTATTGAGAGGATTTGGCGCCTGTGGTTCAGTGGTTAGGGTCCTGGCCATCTACACTGGGGCTAGAGGGTTCAAACCCGGCCCGGGTCTGCTAAAGAACAATGACAACTACAACAACAAAAACATAGCCAGGCATTGTGGTGAACGCATGTAGTCCCAGCTACTTGGGAGGCTGAGGCAAGAGAATCGCTTAAGCCCAAGAATATGAGGTTCCTGTGAGCTGTGACGCCACAGCACTCTATCGAGGATGACATAGTAAGACTCTCAGAAAAAAAATATATACTGAAAGAAAGGAAAACTTTAGATTGGAGGCCAGGTGTGGTGGCTCAGTTCTGTAATCCTAGCACTCTGGGACGCCGAGGTGGGTGGATTACCTGAGCTCACAGATTCGAAACCAGCCTGAGCAAGAGGGAGACCCTGCCTCTAAAAATAGCCAGGTGTTGTGGTAGGCGCCTGTAGTCCCAGCTACATGGGAGGCTGAGACAAGAGAATTGCTTAAGCCTAAGAATCTGAGGTTGCTGTGAGCTATGATGCCATATCACTCTACTGAGGGTGACAAAATAAGACTCTGAGTCTCAAAAAAAAGAAAAATGAAATCTTTAGATTATTGGATTTTTAACATGGATTTTGGGGAAAAAAGAGAAAAAAGAAAACTTTAGAAAGGAAAATAAAATCTCATTACTATCTTTAGAGTTTGGACAACTATTTAAAATTGCAAACTTTAACGGATATCCTATATATAGCATCTATGAAACAAGAACAGGATATTATAGAATAGGAATTCTCAGAGAATAAAAGAGACCTTCAGAATTAAAAGCATGAAAGAAACAACTATTTTTTTGTTTGTTTTTTTTTTGAGACAGAGCCTCAAGCTGTCACCCTGGATAGAGTGCCGTGGCATCACAGCTCACAGCAACCTTCAATTCCTGGGCTCAAGCGAGTCTTCTGCCTCTGCCTCCCAAATAGCTGGGACTACAGGCACCTGCCACAACGCCTGGCCATTTTTTGGTTGCAGCCACCATTGTTGTTTGGCGGGCCCGGGCTGGATTCGAACCCGCCAGCTCAGGTGTACGTGGCTGGCGCCTTAGCCCGTTGAGTCACAGGCGCTGAGCCGGAAGCAACTGTTAATAGAGAAGATTAACTTGCAATATCCCTAAAAGCAGAACAATAAAATAGATATGGGAAATAGAAGAAAAAAGATGAGAAAACTAAAGGAACAGAAAAAGAATAAAGGAAATCATCAAAATAATTCAAGAAAAGATGATGGCTTATCTGTATAATCCCAGCACTTGGGGAAGCCTAGGCAGGAAGATCTTTTGAGGAGGCCAGGAGTTCAAGATCAGCCTGCCTCCACAAATAATTTTTAAAAATTGACCAGGTATAGTGGCACTGGAGGATCATTTGAGCCTAGGAGTTCAATGTTATAACAAGCTATGACCCCACCACTGCACTCCAGCCGGAGTAACAGAGCCAGACTTTAAAAAGAATGATAATTCAAGAAAAAACACCAGAGTTTAAGAATTTGACTTTCCAGATTAAAGTAATTCATCAAGTGCTGAGCAAAAGAGATGAAGATAGAATTATAACAACTCACCCATTGTGAAATTTCAGAACAACTAGACTAAGAAATTACCCTACTAACTTTGGGGGTGAAAAAGTAAACACTAAAAAAACCAAAAACACTTTGTTTACACAAGAATAAAGAAATACAATAGCTTTGGACTTCTCAACAGTTGAGCACTGGAAGCAAAAAGATAGGCTTTCAAGAAGCAAGAAAATGGGCAGGGAAGGCCAACGAGGGAGGATCACTTGAGCTCAGGAGTCAGAGACCTCATTTCTACTAAAAATGAAAAATTAGCATTGTGGCCAGTGCCTGTAATTCCAGCTACTCAGGAGGCTGAGGTGGAGGATCACTGGAGCCCAGGAGTTTGAGGTTGCTAAGAGCTAGGCTGATGCCACGGCACTCTAGCCTGGGCAACAGATCAAGACTCTGTCTCAAAGCAAACAACGAAAAAAAGCAGCAAGAAAAATGAATTTAAAATTCTTAAAATTCTGGCTCAGTGCCTGTGGCTCAACGGGCTAAGGCACCAGCCACGTACACCTGAGCTGGTGGGCTTGAATCCCGCCCGGGCCCGCCAAACAACAATGACGGCTGCAACCAAAAATGGCCGGGCGTTGGGCGGGCGCCTGTAGTCCCAGCTACTTGGGAGGCAGGGGCAGGAGACTCGCTTGAGCCCAGGAATTGGAGGTTGCTTTGAGCTGTGATGCCACAGTACTCTATCCAGGGTGACAGCTTGAGGCTCTGTCTCAAAAAAAAAAATTCTTAAAATTCTGATGATGGTTGGTTTCAAACTTGGAATTCTGTCTTCAGAAAATATTAGTCATAAAGGGGAATTGAACAAAGATATCTTCAGATAGCCAATGTCTCAAATATTTATTTCCCATGTATCTTTTCTTTTTCTTTCTTTTTTTTTGAGAAAGAGTTTTAAGCTGTTGCCCTGGGTAGAGAGTGCTGCAGCGTCACAGCTCAAAGCAACCTCAAACTCTTGGGCTCAAGAGATTCTCTTGCCTCAGCCTCCCAAGTAGCTGGGAGAACAGGCACCGGCCATTTGTTGTTGTTGTTGCAATCGTCATTGTTGTTTGTTGACAGCACCCAGAACTGAAGAAGAAAATAAATGCCCTGGCTATGGGGGACGTACTGAGCTCCGTGTTGCTAGTGCAGTTGGCCTCAGTATCCAGAGGTTCCTTAGGGCCAGCTGCGGGCATTAAGCAACCCCTGATTGTAGTAGCCATGAGGGCCTGGAACCAATCCTCTCATACTAATAGGCTGCTGTATTCCACTACCCGTGAATTCATTATCTATTCCTAGTAATAAATTTCCTCAAAGTTTAACAGCTTAAAATAACAACGAACATTTACTACCTCACAGTTCTGTGGGTAGAGAATTCAAGAAAATCTTAGCTGAGTGATTCTGGTTCAGGGTGGCTCATGAAGTTGCGGTTAAGTCATCAACCAGGATTGTAGTCATCTCAAAACTCAGCCGGGCCAAAGGATACTCTTTTAAACTCACTCATAGTCATTGGCAGATTTAACCTTCTCATGGGCTATTAAAAACTGAGGGGGACTGGGCACTAAGGCTCATGCCTGTAATCCTAGCACTGTGGGAGGCTGAAGCAGGTGGATTGCTTGAGTTCAAGACTAGTCTCTGCGAGACATCTCTAAAAATAGCTGGGCGTTGTGGTGAGCACCTATAATCCCAGCTACTAGGGAGGCTGAACCAAGAGGGTCACTTGAGCCTAAGAGTTTGAGGTTGCTGTGAGCTACGAGGCCACAACACTCTACCAAGGGTGACAAAGTAAGACTCTGTCTGCAAATAAATAAATACAAATAAAATAAAATAAGGGTGGCGCCTGTAGCTCATCAAGTAGGGAGCTGGCCCCATGTACTGAAGGTGGCGGGTTCAAACCCAGCCTTGGCCAAACTACAAAACAGAAAAATAGCCGGGCGTTGTGGTGGGCACCTGTAGTCCCAGCTACTCGGGAGGCTGAGGCAAGAGAATCGCCTAAGCCCAGGAGTTGGAGGTTGCTGTGAGCTGTGTGATTCCACGTCACTCTACCGAGGGCGATAAAGTAACACTCTGTCTCTAACAAAAAAACAAAACAAAACAAAAAACAAATAAAATAAAATAAAATAAAAATTGAGGGGATAGGTGTAGTGGCTCACACCTATAATTCCAGCACTTTGGGAGGCTGAGACAGTAGAATCACTTGAGACCAGGAGTTCAAAACTAGTCTGAACATAGAAAGACACCATCTCTACCAAAAATTAAAAATAAGCCACACAGAGCTCTGATCACACCACTGCTCTCCAGCCTGGATGAGAGTGAGACTCTGTCTTAGGGGCAGTGGGGTTGGAATGCAGGGCCTCAGTTACTCACTGTACCATTTGGGCCTCTCTCCAGGACAGCTCACACCGTGCATCACAGCAGCTTGCTAACTCTAGACCAAGTGATCTCAGAGGGAAGGAGGGAGGATGAGAGAGCACACACGCCAAGACAGAAGCCACAATCTCTTTATAATATAATCTCTGGAGGAATAGCCTATCACTCCTGCCAGATTCTATTTGTTAAAATAGTGATTAGGCCCATGATTGCATTAATGTACACAGCTATGATTTAATAAAATAAAAAAAAATACTGAGGGCAGTGCCTGTGGCTCTGAGTAGGGCGGGACTCACCATATGCCAGAGGTGGCAGGTTCAAATCCAGCCCCAGCCAAAAATTGCAAAAACAAATAGTGATTAGGTCCAGCCCATAGGACAACACATAGGCATTGAACCCTCTTAGATGTTGCCACCTTCAGTCCTGAACACCATCTTTCTATAGATGCATAATGATTTTGTCTCAATGGTTCATATTGAGCTTCTAATAAGACACAAAAAGTTTCTGCTTATTTGGCTTTTGTTTTTAATTTTTACTTATTTATTTTATTTTTGAGACAAAGTCTCACTCTGTCTCCCTGGGTAGAATGCCATGGCATCATCATAGCTCATGGTACCCTCTAGTTCCTGGGCTCAGCCTCCTGAGGAATTGAGACTAATTTTTTCTATTTTTAGTAGGCTGGCCTTGAACTCCTGACTCAAGAAATCTTTCCACCTTGGCCTCCCAGAGTGCTAGGATTACAGGCATGAGCACTGTGCCTGGCCTGATTTTGTTTTTTTTTTTTTAAAGAGCCAATGGTTTTGCAGTTAATCCTTTGAAATTAAGTGCAGGGTATTATCTGTAATATATTTTATTTAATTTCTCTCTCACATGTCTTTTAAATTCTTCCTCATTGATCTGTTAATATGTGAACACTAATAAGCTGAGCAAGTTGAAACTCACATGAGTGAATCAAAAAGGATGATGTTCACTGTTTTCCTTAGAAGGGAAATAACGGACCATGACATAGTCTGTCTCAAAACTTTCATAATGACCCATGTATAAACCCCTATTGAGAGAATAGGGAGTTTGCTAAAATGTTGTTTTAGATGTTGGCCAATTTGCTTTTAGTAATTCCTGTGATGCTTCCTGAGGGCTAGGGGTTTTAAAGTGGTATTATGAGTCAATGCAATATAATAAAGCCTTCAAGATCCTTTATAAAACTTGATAAAGCTGGGGGTGGTGGCTCATGCATATAGTCCCAGCACTTGGGAGGCCGAGGCAGGTGGACTGCCTGAGCTCACAGGTTCGAGACCAGCCTGAGCCAGAGTGAGATCCTGTTTCTAGACAGAGCTGGGCATTGGCTCGGCGCCTGTGGCTCAATTGGCTAAGGTGCCAGCCACATACACCTGAGGTGGTGGGTTTGAATCCAGCCCGGGCCCGCCAAACAACAATGATGGCTGCAACCAAAACATAGCCAGGCATTGTGGCAGGAGCCTGTGGTCCCAGCTACTTGGGAGGCGGAGGCAGGAGAATCACTTGAGCCCAGGAGTTGGAGGTTGCTGTGAGCTGTGATGCTACAGCCCTCTACCCAGGGTGATAGCTTGAGGCTCTGTCTCAAAAAATAAAATAAAATAAAATAAAATAATAGCAGGGCATTGAAATAAAATAATTGAAATAAAATTAATATTAGATATAATCTACACTTGGAGATTTATCCTATACTCCTTCTCACCAGGGCATGGTGACTCACACCTGTCATCCCAGCTACTCCACAGGCTGAGGCAGGAGGATCACATCAGCTCAGGAGTTTGAGGTTGCAGTGAGTTGTGACAATGCCTGTGTACTCTAGCCCAGGCAAGAGAACAAGACCTTGTCACAAGTAAAAGAAAATCAACAGTACAAAAAATGTATTTAGTGTTAAATCTTATCTACTTCAGTTTCCTTTTCCTTTTTGAAGAAAATATTTAAAAAATATATGAATAGGCTCGGCACCTGTGGCTCAGTGGGCTAAGGCGCCAGCCACGTACACCTGAGCTGGTGGGTTCGAATCCAACCCGGGCCCGCCAAACAACAATGACGGTTGCAACCAAAAATGGCCGGGCGTTGTGGTGGCGCCTGTAGTCCCAGCTACTTGGGAAGTGGAGGCAGGAGACTCGCTCCAGCCCAGGAATTGGAGGTTGCTGTGAGCTGTGATGCCACAGCACTCTATCCAGGGTTACAGCTTGGAGCTCTGTCTCAAAAAAAAAATATATATATGTGAATAAAATGACTTTTAAATATTATAAGCCATGTTGTGTCAGTTTTGTAAAATATGAAATAAGTATCTTCTGAACAGTTACTTTAGTAGCAGAGTACAGTTATGTGCTGCAAATTAAGGAACTGCATTTCAAGTTAGGAGTCACTGATCTGACCCAAATCTACTCAAAATAAAATAATCTAGGTTTTTGATAAGTAGCAGAAAAAGAGATTTCAAAGTTATGCCTTTCCTTTCAATAGAAAGAACTATTTTATTAAGAATCAGACCAGGCGGTGCCTCTGGCTCAGTGAGTAGGGCGCTGACCCATATACTGAAGGTGGGGGGTTCGAACCTGCAACAAAAAAATAGCCGGATGCTGTGGCAGGTACCTGTAGTCCCAGCTACTTGGGAGGCTGAGGCAAGAGAATCACCTAAGCCCAAGAGCTGGAGGTTGCCATGAGCTGTGACGCCACGGCACTCTACTGAGGGTGACAAAGTGAGACTCTGTCTTCAAAAGAAAAGGAAGAAAGAAAGAAATTCTCTAGTGTATTTTGGACTAGTTATTTCCTTCCTGTAAATACATTCTATTGTGCTTTAATATGAAGATTTTTGAAAATCAGAATGGATCAAGAATTCTGGTAGGCAGGTGAAACAGAAAAAAGGGAGCTCTTAAAGTAAGTGGAAGTAGTCTTTTCTTTTTTTTTTTTGAGACAGAGCCTCAAGCTGTCACCCTGGATAGAGTGCCGTGGCATCACAGCTCACAGCAACCTCCAATTCCTGGGCTCAAGCGAGTCTCCTGCCTCTGCCTCCCAAGGAGCTGGGACTGCAGGTGCCCGCCACAACGCCTGGACGTTTTTAGGTTGCAGCCACCATTGTTGTTTGGCAGGCCCGGGCTGGATTCGAACCTGCCAGCTCGGGTGTATGTGGCTGGCGCCTTAGCCCATTGAGCCACAGGCGCCGAGCCGGAAGTAGTCTTTTCAACTTGGATCAGTAGCACAGGAAAGAAGGGCAACATAGAGTCAGAAACCTGTTCAAGTAGTCTGGTCAAACGAACTCAGAATTTAAGCAGAGTTAAGTAATGTGTATTAATAGAAGGCACCAGTAGTAAGAGGGTCTTGCCACTGCCACTTGAGAATTTTTATTTCCCATCTTTTATTTTTCTTCATTATCTTTTATTTTACTTTTTCTTTTCAGAGCTTCCTTCAAGAAAGTTTTCTTTTTCTTTTCTTTTCTTTCTTTGAAACAGCAGCCTCACTGTGCTACCCAGGCTGGAGTGCACTGGTGCAATCTGATCATGGATCACTGCAGTCTCAAGCTTCTGGGCTCCAGCGATCCTCCTGCCTCAGCCTCCTGAGTAGCTGGGTGCTGTGACATCTGACACCTGGAAATTTTTGTGTGCTTACAAAAAGAATTAAATTCCTCAGCAGAGTACTTGGCTGAAAGGCAGAGAGCAGCAGATTTTGACATAAGCTAATCCTGACAAGATGTTGAGGACTGGGTACCTGGTAGTTTCTAAAATTTAGGAGTCATGTAGTTTTCTGTCTACTCCAAAAAATACTGGATGAATTGAAGAAAGCATTTTATCAGCCTTTAGGGAAAATCAGTGTTACTAAGTGGAACTAATATGCAGCAGATTGGTTTGAATGGTTTGGTTGTAAATAATTAATAAAACCTACTCACACTAGGAATAATACTCAAACAATAAGGAAATTTATTATGTCACATAACAAGGAAGTACAGAGGCCGGACAGGGTTGATTGATGCAGCTGCATAACACCGTCATGAAAGAGCCCCAGTTCTTCCATCCTTTATTCTGCATCCTTGGCAACAGACTCACTCTCAGGCAGTAGCAAGATAATTGCAGGAATTTTTGACATCATAACCCAGACATGCCAAATTCAGACAAAGAAGGCGACTCTTAGGAGTGAGAAAGTATTGCTAAGAACCCCATGCAATTGCTTACATACCTAGTCTGGAATCAATTACTGCCAAGGGGATGAAAGAATCACCATAATTGGTTTAGACTAGTAGTATAGAAAAAACGTCAGGGATCAACTATTCATACTCAATAAAATCTAAATTTTATATTTATTGGGATTTCCTTAGTTTTGGTTAAGTTGTCTATAAATTATTAATTGCTGGCTGATATATCTAAAGAGATATATATTAATTTTTTTCCTCACTTGTTTTGGGAAAAAATTCTATTTTTTAATGCCTTAAATCATAACTAAGCTGTTACTGTCCTTCTATAATAACCTAGAAGAAAATAGGTATCTGAGTAGTTGGCTTGTAAACCAAATTTATAAAGTGATGAAGCTGGGCGCGGTGGCTCACGCCTGCAATCCCAGCACTGTGGGAGGCCGAGGACGGAGAGTTGCTTGAGCTCAGGAGTTTGAGACTTGCCTGAGCAAGAGTGAGACCCTGACTCATAAAAAAATGAAACACCCAGCTGGGCGCTGTGGTGAACGCCTATAATCCCAGTGGATTCCAGAGGCCAAGGCAGCAGGATGCCCACAGCCCAAGTCTGAGGTTGCAGTGAACTATGATGCCATTGCACGCTGCTCAGGGCAGAGGGTGGGAGTCTTATCTCAAAAAAAAAAAAAAAAAAAGCAAAGAAATAAAAATAAAAAATAAGCAAAGAAATATAAAGTGGTGAAAAATATTGGTGAGATAAATGAATTAAGTATGACATACACATGAAACAGATTAGTCACATGTAATTTGGTAGGATTAAGGTTCAGAATTAATGACATAAATACTTACTTGAATGCAGGTGACATGAGAGGGGGCATAGGACCTGTCTTACTTTCAGAGATACATGTAGTTAAATTATACAATGACACTTGGATTTATAATAAAGACTACAAGGACCAAGAAATTAAGAGATGAGAAGTAGTTGTTCACTGTTTAAGAGATGATAGATGGTGTCTTTGAAGAATCACAGTGTCCTTGTTCATGGTGTGAATTGTGCCACAGATGTAACACTTTCCATTCTTCTGTTTGTTTGTTTTTGAGATGGAGTCACATTCTATTGTCCAGGCTAGGGCGTCATGGCATCAGCTTAGCTCACGGCAACCTCAAACTCCTGGGCTGAAGCAATCCTATTCTGCGTCAGCCTCCAGAGTGGCTGGGACTACAGGCACCCACCACAACACCCAGCTAATGTTTCTATTTTTAGTAAAGACAGAGTCTTGCTCCTGCTTAGGCTGGTCTCAAACCTCTAACTCAAGCGATCCTCCTGCCTTGGCCTCCTAGAGTGCTAGGATTACAGGTGGGAGCCACCTCCTGCTTGGCTGACACCTTCCACTTTTACAGGAAGTGAAGAAATTAAAGGAGTTTGAGTCCTACCACAGATTAATATTTCCAGGCACTTAAACTCTCCAGCAGATATGCGTCTTCATTCCCGGCAGGCCTAGCTAAAGGTAATGACAGAGTTGTGAACTATTAAACAGTGTGAAATTCCTAAATGAAAGCACCCAAAATAATGGTTTTTTTTGTTTGTTTGGTTTTGTTATTTTTCTGGAGACAGAGTCTTGCTTCACTGCCCAGACCTGAAGGCAGTGGTGTGATCATAACTCACTATAGGTTCGGTGCTTGTAGCTCAAGCGACTAAGGCACCAGCCACATACACCAAAAGCTAGTGGGTTCAAATCCAGCCTGGGCCTGCCAAACAACAATGACAACTACAACCAAAAAAATAGCCGGGCATGTGGCGGGTGCCTGTAATCCCAGCTACTCGGGAGGCTGAGGCAAGAGAATCGCTTAAACCCAGGAGTTTGAGATTGCTATGAGCTGTGATGACACGGCACTCTACCCAGGGTGACAGCTGGAGGCTCTGTCTCAAAAAAAAACTCAACTATAACCTCAAACTCCTGGGTTCAGGTGATCCTCCTGCCTCAGCCTCCCAAGCATCTTGATTAAAGTTGCCCACTACCACCCTGAGCTAATTTTTCTTTTTTTTTTTTTTTGTAGAGACAGGGGTCTCACTCTTGCTCAGGCTGGTCTTGAAGTCCTGGTCACACCCACCTCAGCCTCCCAGAGTGCTAAGATCACAGGTATGAGCCTCCACGCCTGGCCTAATATTTCAAGGGAGGCCTTTTTTTTTTTTTAACATGTGTTAAAGATCAAGCTCTAAAGTAAAAGAAAAATACAATACAAAGTAGAGACTCCATTTTTGTCCCCTGACTTCAGCTACAAGATTTCATTCAATGTATACTTGTAGCAGTGTTTTTCAAACCTTTCTAATCATAATCCACAGTAAGAAATACATTTTACATGATGACCCAACACAAAGACATGCACAAAGTTATGTTTTTAAAAACTGATACAAACGCTCACAAAATAAAAATTAAATATCCTAAGGCTGCAATTGTTCCTATTTTAATTGATTTAAAACAAGTGCTTGGGTGAGAGTAGTGGCTCCCTACTAACACTCTGGGAGGCCAGGAGTTCAAGACCACCCTGGCCAACATATCAAGACCCTATCACTACAACATTTAAAAATTAGCCAATGGGCGGCGCCTGTGGCTCAAAGGAGTAAGGCGCTGATCCCATATGCCGGAGGTGGCGGGTTCAAACCCAGCCCCGGCCGAAAGAAAAAAAAAAAAAAAAAGAAAAATTAGCCAATGATAACAATAACAAAAAATTAGCTAAATAGGCTCGATGAGGTGGCTCACACCTGTAATCCTAGCACTCTGAGAAGTCAAGTAGGGTGGATTGCTTGAGCTCAGGAGTTGGAGACCAGCCTGAGCTAGAGAAAGACCATGTCTCTAAAAATAGAGAGTGCTGTGGTGGTGCCTATAGTCCCAGCTACTCAGAAGGCTAAGGCAAGGGGATTGCTTGAGCCCAAGAGTTTGAGGTTGCTGTGAGCTGTGGCATCATGACACTCTAAAGAGGGCAACAAAATGAGACTCTATCTCAAAAATAAATAATAAAAATTAGCCAAGTGTAGGCTTGGCACCCGTGCTCCGTGGTTAGGGTGCCAACCACATGTACCAGGGCTGGTAGGTTCCAAACCAGCACGAGCCTGCTAAACAATGACAACAATAACAAAAAAAGTAGCCAGGCATTATGGTGGGCACCTGTATTCCCAGCTAGTTGGGAGGCTGAAGCAAGAGA
This sequence comes from Perodicticus potto, assembly GCA_963574655.1. Lineage (NCBI taxonomy): Eukaryota > Metazoa > Chordata > Mammalia > Primates > Lorisidae > Perodicticus > Perodicticus potto. Next base: position 23,288 of record CAUYRH010077814.1, read on the forward strand.
ATTGCTTAAGCCCAAGAGTTGGAGGTTGCTGTGAGCTGTGACACCACAGCACTCTACCGTGGGTGACATAGTGAGACTCTGTCTCTACAAAAATAAATAAAACAACCCGTTCTGGCTCCACGCATGTAACTCAGTGGGTAAGGCACCAGCCACATACACTGAGGCAGCCAGATTCGAACCTGGCCCAGGTCTGCTAAATAACAACGACAACTGCAACAAAAAATAACCGGGCATTGTGGCGGGTGCCTATAGTCCCACTGATTTGGGAGGCTGAGGCAAGAGAATCACTTAAGCCCAAGAGTTGGAGGTTGCTGTGAGCTGTGACACCACAGCACTCTACCGTGGGTGACATAGTGAGACTGTCTTGAAGGAAAAAAAAAAAATTAGCCAAGTGTAGTGATGTAAACACGTAGTTCCAGCTACTAGAGAGGCTGGGTGTGAAGCTCATTTGAGCCCAGGAGCTCAAGGCTGCAGTGAGCCATGATTATGTCTGTGAGGAGCCATTATACTCCAGCCTGGGCCACATAGTGAGAGCCTGTTTCAAAAACAAACAAACAAACAAGCAAACAAAAATGAAGTGCTGATTGACACCTACTAACTTGATTTTATGACCCATTACTGAGACTGACTTGCAGGTAAATGGATAAGAAACACCTGACTCTTTTTTTAGACAGACTCTCACTCTTTTGCCCTCCATAGAGTGCCATGGCAACATCATAGGTCACAGTAACCTCCAACTCTCGGGCTCAAGTGATCCTCTTGCCTCAGTTTTTTGTTTTTTTCTTTTGTATTTTCAGTAGAGACAGGGTCTCACTCTGGCTCAGGCTGGTCTTGAACTCATGAGCTTAAGCAATCCGCTCACCTCGGCCTCCCAGAGTGTTAGGATTATAGGTGTGAGCCACGGTGCCCAGCCCTGACTCTCTTAATACACATCCCATCTCTGGTCCTCCATAGCAGGAAGAGGAGGGAAGGAAATGGTCCGTGTGGATGATGATGATTGTGACTGAGCTGCTTAATCCCTAACTCTTGGTGTCCTAAATTTTACCTTCCCTTTGGGACTTGTTCACAGTTAACATTTTTGCAACCAAGCTGAGACCTACTTCCCCCTTTTAACTCCGGGATCAAGGTGGGCAGAGCACTTCTTTCAGCTCCCTGTGGCCTAGTTAAAGCAGGCTAAGACTTTTAATTTAGATTTCACCAAAGGCTGCAGAGTGAGGGAAATGAACAAAAAAGAGTAACAGGACCCTAGATAACCTCTTGTTAAGAGGAGGCTCATTCACCTGCAGGTTCCGCTGGCTTAGGGCTATCTGCCTCTGAGACGCAGAGATCATCTTTTCTTTTCCTTCCTGGAGAGCTCTGAAATGAATTCTCAAGAGAACAAAAGAGTGCCTTCCAGCCATTAAATATTTGCCTTTACTTTCTACTCCTGGTCTTCTGTCTCTGGTTTCTCATCACGTTCACACTTCTTCTCTGATACTTAACACAATAAAATCCAACTCTTTGGTGGAGGCTATCACACCCAAACTCAGAAGTGTGTCACTTTGCTGTGTGACTTTATCTTCTTAAACTCTAACACAACAGGCTTAACATTGTTACAAGACATATACAAAAAGAAGTTTTTTGTGAGTGATCAAAGGTCTGATTAAAATAAATGTGTTCAAACTTTCAGAAAGCTATTAGGTTACTAAGTAAGAAATGTCCAATTTAGGCGAGGCCCAGGGGCTCACACCTGTAATCCTTGCACTCTGGGAGGCTAAGACAGGTGGATTGCCTGAGTTTAAGAGTTCCAGACCAGCCTGAGCAAGAGTGAGACTCCACCTCTAAAAATAGCAGGGTGTTCTTCTGAAGTTCAAAAAAAAAAAAAAAATAGCAGGGTGTTGTAGTTAATAGACTGTGTTTTAGTAATAAAATATTATTTCTCAGTGAGTATTTTGTAAGTATTATGAAACATTCTTGTGGGTTTCTTCTAAAGGTCAAATAGAGAGAATAGTCATGAAGCTATTTCTCAAACACGCTTGCATCTTACCCACACTGGCAGACTCAACCACCCATGCCACGGGCATCTCCAGCAGCTCACTGTGAAACGGGCCCCAGTGCTGTGGGTGCCAGGGGTGTAGTGGGGAGCAAGATACACATCATGCCTGCTCTGAACCTGAAATTCCAGTGGGGAGGACATACTCACATTATTGTCTTCTTTAGGGGGGTAGGGGAAGAGTCTCACTTTGTTGCCCTTGGTAGAGTGCTGTAGCATCACAGCTCACAGCAACCTCAAACTCTTGGGCTCAAGCGATTCTCTTGCCTCGGCTTCCTGAGTACAGGCACCTGCCACAGTGCCCTGCTAATTTTAGAGACAGGTCTCACTCTTGCTCAGGCTGGTCTCAAACCTGCGAGCTCAAGCAATCCACCTGCCTCGGCTTCCCAGAGTGCTAGGATTATAGGCATGAGCCACTGCATCCAGCCTTGTATTACTGTCAATAAACGCACAAATAGGATGGACGTGGTGGCTCTCTCCTGTTATCCTAATACTCTGGGAGGCCTAGGCAGGTGGATTGCCTGGGCTCAGGAATTTTAGAACAGCCTGAGCAAGAGCAAGAACTTGTCTCTTCTAAAAATAGAAAAAAACTACCTGGATGTTGTGGGGATGCCTGTAGTCCCACCTACTCAGGAGGCTGAGCCAAGAGAATCACTTAAGCCCAAGAGTTTGAGGTTGCTGTGAGCTATGATGCCACCGTACTCTACTGACAGTGACAAAGTGAGATTCTGTCTCAAAAAAAAAAAGAAAAAGAAATGTCTGATTTCTTTAATTACTAAGTTTAACAGTCTGACATTTCACTTTGACACTTGTTGGGTAGGGGTGTGTGTGTACGAGCACGCACACAGTTGTATATGTGAGAGAGAGAGAATGTGTGTGTGTGTGTGTGTGTGTATGTGTGTGGAGATACATTCTTTCAAATAGATATTTTGGCTCGCAATTATCTTTCAAAAAAATTTCAGAGACATTTTTGTGAAACTATAGATAACTAAAAAATTGTGTTATTTAAATATAAGTTCCATCATGGAACCAATGCAGAGCAGACAGCTAGAAGTATAAATGAAGTGTTTGGGAAGGATGTGGCTAATGAACTCCAGGTATGTCAATAGTTTCGGAAGTTCCATTCTGGCATTTTCAGTCATGAAAATGAGACATGTGGGCTACCAGAGACCAAGGTCGATAACGGTGAGCTGAAAGCTCTAATGGAAGTGAATCTGTCTTAACCTACACGTGAATTAGCAGCAAGGTTTGATGTTACTATTCCAACAATATTGGACCATTTGAAACAAACTGGAAGGTAAAGAAGCTAAATAGATGGGTTCCATAGGAATTAAATGAGCATTAGAAGAGAGATTGTCTTGAAGCTTGCCTTTCTTGGTTTGTACGACATAAAGGCCAACCATTTCTTTTCTTTTTTTTTTTTTTTTGTAGAGACAGAGTCTCACTTTTTCGCCCTCGGTAGAGTGCTGTGACGTCACACAGCTCACAGCAACCTCCAACTCCTGGGCTTAGGCGATTCTCTTGCCTCAGCCTCCTGAGTAGCTGGGACTACAGGCACCTGCCACAATGCCCGGCTATTTTTCTGTTTTTGCAGTTTGGCTGAGACCAGGTTTGAACCCGCCACCTTCAGTATATGGGGCCAGCACCCTACTGGATGAGCCACAGGCGCCACCCAAGGCCAACCATTTTTACACCGTAATGTTACAAGTGATGAAAAATAGATTCTTGGTTGGGCATGGTGGCTCGTGCCTGTAATATTAGTATTCTAGAAGGCCACGCAAGGTGGATCACTTGAGTTCACAGCTGGAGACCAGCCTGAGCAAGAGTGAGACCCTGTCTCTACTAAAAATGAAAAACTGAGGCAAGAGGATCACTTGAGCCCAAGAGTCTGAGGTTGCTGTGATCTATGATGCCACAGCATTCTACCCAGGGCTACGATGTGAGACTGTGTGGAGAAAAAAAAAAAAAAGAAAAGAAAAGAAAAATGGATTCTTTTGGACAGTCACCGGTGTTTAGCACAATGGTTGGATAAAGTTGAAGTGCTGAAAAACAGTCCAAAACTGAATATTCATCCAAGAAAAAGCTAATGGTTTCTGTTTGGTGGTCTAGTGCTGTGTTATCCCTGACAGCTTCATGGAGTCTGTTCAGTCGATGACAGTGGATGTCTGCTGCAGCCAGCTGGGTGACATGATGAGCACACTGGTGAATAAACAACAGAGACTAGTGAACAGGGACAGGCCAGTCCCTTTGGAAGACACTGCTGAAAATATCACACAAACAAATGACTCAAACTACAGGAGCTGGACTTGGAAACTCTGTTATCCGCCATATTCACCAGACCTTGCACCAACTGACTGCCACTTCTTCCAGGCTTTAGCCCACTTCTTGCAAGGAAAAATATTCAATTCTCAATGAGCTGTAGAAAATTTCTTTTGTGGCTCAGTGCCTGTGGCTCAATGGGCTAAGGCGCCAGCCACATACACCTGAGCTGGCAGGTTCGAATCCAGCCTTGGCCCGCCAAACAACAATGACGGCTGGAACCAAAAAATGGCCGGGCATTGTGGCGGGTGCCTGTAGTCCCAGCTACTTGGGAGGCGGAGGCAGGAGAATCGCTTGAGCCCAGGAGTTGGAGGTTGCTGTGAGCTGTGATGTCACAGCACTCTCTCTCCAGGGTGACAGCTTGAGACTCTGTCTCAAAAAAAAAAAAAGAAAATTTCTTTTGCAACTTCATCACCATTTACTCTCTAGCTTTCTTTGCTGCTGGCACACACAAGCTACTGTGAAGATGGCAAAACTATGTCAATAGTTTAAATGCATACTTTGATTAATTGTACTGCTTCTTATTTGTGATATGATAAACTAAACTTTGATTCAGAGTCAGACATTTCATGTTTAATGACCTAAAATAATAAATTTATACTGGCTATTCTGAGAGAAGACTATGATATACTTGGAAGGATTAGACACATGATTAAAGCAGCAAAAACACACTTAAATTTTAACTTTTCTTTTCTTTTTCCTTTTTAAGAACATACAGGCTTGGAGTCAGGTACGAAGTCTTAACTCCTCTTACTTTTAAGAACAAGATTCTTTCTCTCTCTTTTTTTTCTCTTTCTTCCATCCATGTTTCCTTCCCTTCCTTTTTCTCCCTCCCTTCCTTTCTCTCCCTCCCTCCCTTATTTCCTTCCTTTTTTAAACAGTCCCACTCTGTGCTATGGGTAGAGTACTATGGAGTCCTAGCTGACAGCAATCTCAAACTCCTGGACTCAAGCAATCCTCCTGCCTCAGCTCCCAAGTAGCCGGGACTACAGGCACCAGCAACAACACCCTGATAGTTTTTGTATTTTTAGCAGGGATGGGGTCTCACTCTTGCTCAGACTGGTCTCAAAATCCTGAGCTCAGGCAATCCACCTGACTGGGCCTCCCAGAGTGCTGGGATTACAGACATGAGCCACTTGCCTGGTCAAAAGCAAGTTTCTTTCTTCTGTTCTTTCTTTTCTTTCTTTTTTTTTTTTATTGAGATGATTCTCACTTTGTTGCCCTTTGTAGAGTGCTGTAGCATCATAGATCACAGCAACCTCAAACTCTTGGGCTCAAGTAATTCTCTTTTTTTTTTTTGAGACAGAGTCTCACTATGTCACCCTGGGTAGAGTGCTGTGGCATCACAGCAACCTCAAACTCCTGGGCTTAAGCAATTCTCTTGCCTCAGCTTCCCAAATAGCTGGGACTAAAGGCGCCCACCACAACGCCCAGCTATTTTTGTTTGTTTGTTTATTTTTGTTTAGCAGGCCTGGGCAGGGTTTGAACCCACCATCTCTGGTGCTAAAAGGAAGTTTCTTAATCTCTCTGATCCATAGTTTACTTATCAATAAGATGGACAGAAGTAATACTCCATAGGGTTAAAAATGACTTTGAACTGGCTTGGGGCCTGTGGCTCAACGGGCTAAGGCGCCAGCCATGTACACCTGAGCTGGCGGGTTCGAATCCAGCCCAGGCCTGCCAAACAACAATGACGGCTGCAACCAAAAAAATGGCTGGGCATTGTGGCGAGTGCCTGTAGTCCTAGCTACTTGGGAGGCAGAGGCAGGAGACTCGCTTGAGCCCAGGATTTGGAGGTTGCTGTGAGCTGTGATGCCACAGCTCTCTATCCAGGGTGACAGCTTGAGGCTCTGTCTCAAAAAAAAAAAAAAAAAATTAACTGTGAACTAAATTAAAAAGCATATATACTTCACTTGGTAAATGATCAATAAATGACAGCTGCTGCTTATCTTAGGCTGGATAAATACAGATAAGAAAACAACATTTGTAAATGCCTCCCTCAACAAAAACACATTTTAGGCTACCTGGTCTGGTGTCTTTCTTGGGAAATGTAGAGGAGGCCAAGAGCCAGACGACCTCTGAGCAAGATGATTTGCAGCTGGAGTGTGGACCCTCGGGCAATTCGTCCGCAGGTGCTCCTTGCGGAGAAAGAGCCCGAGCCCAGGGCAATCCTTAGGCACGTAGTCATTGTCTAATGCTCCCCTCACCTGTCCTGTGCTATCCCAATAAAAGGCTACTGCTGGAGCTTGCTTGGGGTTAGCCCGCCTCCTGCAAGCTTGTACTTCTAATCCCTCACTCTAGGTTCCTCCCTGCTGAGATCAAGACCAGGGCCATAGGGGCTGTGACCGGAAAGCTCTAGAAATACCTGCATCTAGAAGGAGGTTACCATACACCTCCTAATCTGCTAACCCCTGCTACAAGGGAAACCTGATTATTGGTGTGGTGGGCGTAAGCAAAGACAAAAGGGCAAACAAAGGTTTCCACGTTGCTTTACATACCTGCCACGGCCATTCTAAGGGTCCCAGGGGCTCAGGCCACTGTGAGAGGTCATCTGCCTCAAGTCCATCTCCTGCCAACCAAGCCTGTAGTGCCCGCTGATTTCCCTGAAGCAGAGTTCTGATTCTGTCCCTTCACTGCTTAATATGAAAGAACTCTAAACTATGTTTTGGCTATTGGTGTACCATATGATATAAAAGGCTCTACCTTTTTTTAAAAAAAAATTATTTAACTAATTAATTTTTATTTATTTAATTTTATTTTCGAGGCAGAGTCTCACTTTGCCACCCTGGGTAGAGTGCCATGACGTCATAGCTCACAGCAACCTCAGACCCTTGGGCTCAAGCAATTCTCATGCCTCAGCCTTCTGAGTAGTTGGGCACAGGCACCTGCCACAATGCCTGGCTATTTTTGAACCTGTGAGCTCAAGTAATCCATCTACCTCAGCCTCCCACAGTGCTAGCATTACCAGCGTGAGCCACCTTTCCTGGACTAATTAATTAATATTTTTAGAGACAGGGTTTCAAACTGTTGCCAGGCCCAAGTGCAGTGGCATGATCATAGCTCACTACCCCCTCGAACTCCTGGGCCCACGGGATCCTCCTGCCTTAGCCTCCCAAATAGTTGGGACTACATGTGTGTGCCACCACACCCAGCTGCTTTTAAAAAAAATTTTAAATCCATTTTTAATGTTGAAATCTGTTTGCCATTTATTGTATTTGAAAAGTTTTAGTTCTTAAACTGAATGGTAGGTACATGGCTTGACTTTTAATTGTGGTAAAACACACAACATAAAATTTACTATTAGTGACATAAATGCGTATTCACAATGCTGTGTAAACATCACCATTATCTAGTTCCTGAACATTTTTATCACCCCAAGAGGAAATCTGATACCCATTAAATAGTCACTGTCCCTGTTTCTCACATTCCCAACCCTGGGGAACTACTAATTTGCTTTCTCTCTTTAATGGATTTGGATTTGCTAGTTCTGGGTATTTCAATAATGGAATCATAAATATGTGGCCATTTGTGTCTGGAGTCTGTCACCTGGCAAAATATTTACAAGTTTCATCTCATGTTGTAACATGTATCAGTATTTCTTTCTTTCTTTTTTCTTTTTTCTTTTTCTTTTTTGAGACAGAGCCTCAGGCTGTCACCCTGGGCAGAGTGCTGTGGCATCACAACTCACAGCAACTTCCAATTCCTGGGCTCAAGCGAGTCTCCTGCCTCTGCCTCCCAAGTAGCTGGGACTACAGGTGCCTGCCACAACGCCCGGCATTTTTTGGTTGCAGCCGTCATTGTTGTTTGGCAGGTCCAGGCTGGATTCGAACCCGCCAGCTCAGGGGTACGTGGTTGGCGCCTTAGCCCGCAGAACCACAGGTGCTGAGCCTCTTTTTTCTTTTTTTTTGAAACAGAGTCTAACTACTCTGTTGCTGGGGCTAGAATGCCATGGCGTCAGCCTAGGTCGCAGCAACCTCAGACTCCTGGATTCTAGATATTTATGTGTCTCAGCCTCTCGAGTAGCTGGGACTACAGTAGCTGGGACCTGCCACAAACCCTGGCTAATTTTTCAATTTTTAGTAGAGATAGGGTTTCACTCTTGCTCAGGGTGCTCTCTTAACTCCTGAGGTCCAAGGATCTTCCAGCTTCAGCCTCCCAAAGTGCTAGGATTATAGCCATGAATCACTATACCTGGCCTTTTTTTTGAGTATAATTTTTTTTTCTTTTTTTTTTTTTTGCAGAATTTGGCCAGGGCTGGGTTTGAACCTGCCACCTCCGGCATATGGAGCTGGCACCCTACTCTGTTGAGCCACAGGAGCCGCCCTGAGTATAATTTTTTAATTACTAATTTAATCTCTTCATTTGTTTTGGTTATATTCAGATTGCATCATCTTTTTTTTTTTTTTTTTTTTTAGAGTCATAGTCTCCCTTTATTGCCCTCAATAGAGTGCTGTGGCATCACAGCTCACAGCAACCTCCAACTCCTGGGCTTAGGAGATTCTCTTGCCTCAACCCTCCTGAGTAGCTGGGACTACAGGTGCCCGTCACAATGCCCAGCTATTTTTTTTTTAGTTGCAGTTTGGCCAGGCCGGGTTCAAACCCGCCACCCTTGGTATATGGGGCCAGTACCCTACCCAGTGAGCCACAAGCACCGCCCACATTGCATCCTTCTTTAGTTTTGGCAATTTGTTTTTTATAAAAATTTTCCATTTCATATAAATTATCTACATTATTGGAATGTCACTGTTCATTATATACCTTTATAATCCTTTTCATTTCTGTAAGGTCAGTAATAATGTCCCTTATGTCATTTCTAATTCTGGTAAAATGAGTCTTCTCTCTCTCTCTTTTTTTTTTTTGAGACAGAAGTCTCACTATGTTGCCCTCAGTAGAGTGCTGTGGTGTCACAGCTCACAGCAACCTCAAACTCTTGGGCTTAAGCCATTCTTTTGCCTCAGCCTCCCAAGTAGCTGGGACCCCAGGCACCTGCCACAATGCCCGGCTATTTTCTTGTTGCAGTTGTCATTGTTGTTTAGCTGGCCTGGGCCAGACTCAAACCTGCCAGCCTCAGTGCATGTGGCTGGCACCGTAACCACTGTGCTACAGGCACCAAGCTGAGTCTTCTTTCTTTTTTTTTTTGAAGAAACCATAAACAACTATTTATCTACACTCTGGGTTTGGTTTTTGGTTTGTTTAGTTCACAGCACTTATTCAAGTTGCTCCTTTTGTTGTTTCCTCTCTGCAAGCCACCGTCGGATTTTTTCTTTTAGTTCTGTGTTTGGCCGGATCTGGTCCATGGTGAGGGGACTACGATTAAAGGGATCTGTTTGGTCACCGAGCAAATGTGTTACAATAGTGGATCTATCCACAGTGACTCTGGAAGATGGCAGCACCACAGGGTCACACATTAGTGTACTCATGATGGGATCCAGGAACTCATCACAAGCATCTGCATAGGTCTCCTCTTCCTGTTGCTGGAGGTCTGCAAGAGACTTGATTTTCTCTGCTAAGTTACTAAAAGCCACGATCATATTTCCAGGCTTATTTATTTTCTTCAAGGCTTGAACTGTCTGTGCAAAGAGAGTTGGGGAGTAGGAACGTCCATGTCAACAGCAAAGAGGCGGAGAAAAATGAGGAAATCACCCAGGTTATCTGCAAAAAATTCTGGCACATAAGCCAAAGAACTGTAGCTATCTGGCAAAGGAAAAGTTAGCTCTATTGGCTGTGAGCCCTCATTGCCTATGGCCAACTGAACCAGTAGTACAGCCATCGACACCTACAAATTTAGGTAGTTTTGAAGCATCTGTGGCTCAGTCATGGCAGTCTTGGTAGAAAGATAGATGGTCATCAGTCATTCAAACTGCTCACGAAGATTGTCAGCAGCAGGGCTAGAACTCTGCTGAGCATCCCTCCAGGCGACCTGCAGCCGATGAAGATTTTGGTTGATTTTTACCATCTGATCATGCAACCTGTGAAATCCCAAGCTTCAGGAGAGCAGCATCCAGATTCAGAAAGAAGGCATCCGAGACATACATTTGGAAGAAGATTTCTGGCATCTGATTCGCCCAAATCTTGGTGCGGCCTGCATTTGCAAACAGTTTCCAAGCCAGGACAAGATACAGTGTTTGGTTTCTGGAGAGAGCTGGAGTAAGTTCTTCAGCATCTGGTAGATATTTTCATGGAACTGGGCCATGAACTGATGGATGTTGGCCTCTTGTACTTTGATCTCCTGAGGACTGGAATGGGATGGATTCAGGAAGTTGCCATGATTTTCTACAATACCTGGAGTCTTTAATAAGCAAGAGATATTCAGAATTACTCCCAGCAAGGTCTTCTGGTACATCTGCCCATTGCTAGGTTCCTTGGGCTGAATGTATTCTACAAAAACTTTTGCCAAATCCTTCTGCCTAGTGAAATAAAGAATATCCAGATATGCATACAACAGGATCTGGCACAGCTCTAGATCTTTTATTTGGCCCAATATAGTATCAAACACTGGAATCATGACTTCTGGAAATGTTCGAACTTCCTCATCCATTAACAAGGCTTTGATGACCTCTTCCAGAAACTCAGTTACATCTTCAAAATGGGCTCCTTGGATGGCTTCCAACATCAAATCTACTAGCTGCTCATGGATGTTTTGGTCAACGTAGATTTCTGGGGTGAGGAGAACTGTTTGGGTATTGGATACAGTGAGGTTCCACTCTGCACTCAACCGAGGGTGATAAAGTGAGACTCTGTCTCTAAAAATAATAATAATGATGATGATAGAAAAACTAGCCAGTTGTTGTAATGTGCACCTATAGTCCCACCTACTTGGGAGGCTGAGGCAAAAGGATCACTTTAGACCAGAGTTTGGAGTTGCTGTGAGCTATGATGCCACAGCGCTCTAGCCAGAGTCTCACTCTGTCTCAAAAAAAAAAAAAAAGTAGAAGATTCAGTTATTGAATGAAGTTCTTCTTCTCCTTCTTCTTGGTTTGGTTTTTTTTTTGTTTGTTTTGTTTTTGGAGAGAGTGCAGTAGGGTCATCACAGCTCATTGCAATCTTAAAATTCTGGGCTAAAGGGATCCTCCTGGCTTAGCCTCCTGAGTAGCTGGAGCTATAGGCATGTGCCACTGTGCCCAGCTAATCGGAACCTCACTCGTTCTATTTTAGTAGAGATGGGGTCTCACTCTTGCTTAGGTTGGTCTTGAACTCCTGACCTCAAGTGATCCTCTTCCCTCAGTCTCCAAAAGTGCTAGGATTATAGCTGTGAGCAACTGTAGCGGGCCCTTTTCTTTTCTTTTTTTTTTTTTTTTTGAGACAGAGCCTCAAGCTGTAACCCTGGTTAGAGTGCTATGGCATCACAGCTCACAGCAACCTTCAATTCCTGGGCTCAAGCGAGTCTCTTGCCTCCGCCTCTCAAGTAGCTGGGACTACAGGCACCCGCCACAATGCCTGGCCATTTTTTGGTTGCAGCCATCATTGTTGTTTGGTGGGCCGGGCTGGATTCGAACCTGCCAGCTTAGGTGTACGTGGCTGGCGCCTTAGCTGCTTGAGCCACAGGCGCTGAGCCCCCTTTTCTTTTTTAACATAAGCACTTTCAGCTCTCAATTTCCTTGTATGCATGGCTTTAACTGTATCCCATAGGTTTTGGTATGCTGTGCCTCATTTTCATTCATCTCAAAGTATTTTCTAATTTCTGTTTTGATTTCTTCTTTGATCATTTGGGTATTTAGGAATGTGTTGTTTTAATTTCAACACATTTGTGCATTTCTCCAAATGCTGATATTAATTTCTAAGTTCAATCCATACTTGTTGGAGAACATAACTTTGCATTATGTCTAGCCTATTGAATTTATTATTCATTTGTTTATTTATTTACTTATTGTACTTTTTTGAGGCAGAGTCTCACTCTTGCCTCAGGTAGAGTGCTGTGGCATCATAGCTCACAGAAACCTCAAACTTCTGGGCACAAGTGATTCTTTTGCCTCAGCTTCCTAAGTAGCTGGGACTACAGCACTCAATATAGTGCCTGGTTAGTCTTCCTACTTTTACTTTTACAGTCTCGCTCTTGCTCAGACTGTTCTTCGGCTCCTGAGTGCAAGGGATCCTCCTGCTTTGGCCTCCCAGACTGCTAGGATTACAAGCATGAGCCACCACACCCAGCCTATCATCCTAAATTTTTATTTTTTTTTTTGAGATAGAGTCTCACTATGTTGCCCTGAGTAGAGTGCCATGGCGTCACAGCTCACAGCAACCTCAAACTCCTGGGCTTAAATGATTCTCTTGTCTCAGCCTCCCAAGTAGCTGGGACTACAGGCACCTGCCACACGCCAGGTTATTTTGTTGTTGTTGTTGTTGCAGTTATCATTGTTGTTTTAGCAGGCATGGAATGGGTTCGAACCTGCCAGCCTTGGTGTATGCGGCTGGCACCCTAGCTGCTGAGCTATGGGCGCTGCCCTACTAAATTCATTGAGTTCATTTTATGGCTTAGCACATGGTTCATCTTGGAGAATCTTTCATGAGCACTTGAGAAGTTGTACATTTTGCTTTTATTGGGCTAAGATGACTGTTACATATAGTTGAATGGGTTTTTTTGCTGTTTTTGTTTTTGTTTTGAGACACAGCCTATGTTGCCCTGGATAGAATGCCATAGTGTCCACCTCACAGTAACTTCAAACTCTTGGGTTTAAGAGTTTCTTAAGAGTCTCTTGCCTCAGTCTCCCAAGTAGCTGGGACTACAGGAGCCCACCACAACACCCAGCTATTTTTTTGTTATAGTTGTCATTGTTGTTTAGCAGCCCTGGGCTGGGTTTGAACCCGCCGGCCCTGATGTATGTGGCCAGTGCCCTAACCACTGAGTACAGGTGCAGAACCTGGACAGTTTTTTCAAGTCTTCTATTTTCTTATAGGTCTTCCATCTAGGAGTTCTATCTATCATTACAAGTGAAATATTTAGTCTGTGACTATTAGGCTGGGCACATGCCTATAATCCTAGCACTCTGGGAGGCTGAGGCAGTTGTATTGCTTAAGCTAACCAGTGCAAGACCAGCTTGAGCAAGAGCGAGACCCCCATCTCTACTAAAGATGAAAAACTGAGGCAAGAGGGTCGCTTGAGCCCGAGAGTTTGAGGTTGCTGTAAGCTATGATGGCACAAGACCAAGAGTGACAAAGTGAGACTTTGTCTCAAAAAATAAAAAAAATAGAAATAAGTCTATAACTATTATTGTAGAACTATCTATTTATCCCTTTGTTGTTGTTAGACAACAAACAAACTGTTTTTGGCAGTTTTTGCTTGATGTATTTTGATGATCTGTAGTTACGTGCATATATGTTTATAATTTTTATACTTTCCCAATGGATTGATCCTTTTATCATTACTCTCTCTTTATGTCTCTCTTTATCTCAAGTAACATATTTTGTTACTAGATTTTAAGCCCATTTTATTTGATAGTTATATAGTCATTCAGCTTCTTCCATGGTTTTCATGATATATCCTTTTCTATTCTTGTACTTTCTATTTGTATCTCTGAATCTAAATTCTGTCTTATGGTGGTGCCTGTGGCTCAGTGAGTAGGGCGCTAGCCCCATATACCGGGGGTGGCAGGTTTGAACCCAGCCCCAGCCAAACTGCCACAAAAAAATAGCCGGGCATTGTGGCGGGCACCTGTGGTCCCAGCTACTCGGGAGGCTGAGGCAAGAGAATTGCCTAAGCCCAAGAGCTAGAGGTTGCTGTGAGCTGTGATGCCCACAGCACTCTACCAAGGACGACAAAGTGAGACTCTGTCACTAAAAAATAAATAAATAAATAAATAAATAAATAAATAAATTGTGTCTCATGTAGACAGAAATAGGTGGATCCTGTTTTTTTACTTCAGTTTGACAATGTTTTCCTTATAATTGGTTAATTCATTCACACTCAATGTTACTGGGTTAGATTTGCACCTGCCATTTAAATGTCTGTTTGCCATATGTCTTCTGTGTTTTTGTTCCTCTAACTTACGGTGTTTGTTTGTTTGTTTTAAGAGATGAACGTCGCCCTCTGTTATCCAGGGTAGTCTCGAAGCTCTAGGCTCAAAGTCCTCCTGCCCACGCCTCCCTAGCAACAGGGACTGCAGGTGCACACTACCACATCTGACTTATTTTTTAGTGCACAAATAAAAAATAGTTCTGTGTGTTTCTAGAAGGGTAACATGGGGGTTGTTCCCTAGCTAGATATGCTGGGTTTCCAAATCCAACAATGAATATAATATTTTAGACTATATTGCATATATTTAAAAAATTTCCTATATTATGATGTTTGGACATCTTAAAAACCTGTTCCACTGGGATGAAGCTGCCCCTTCCTGGACTAGCTAATCCTGAAAGATAGTAAGGAGGTCAGCTGGGAGCATGCCTTTGATATACCTACTAACAAGAGTCATAACCTCCTCTGTCCTGTCCCTTACACACTTTGTCTGGATCATCCCAGGTTCAGGAACTGGTGACCAACCTCTAGCTTAGAGCCCACTAAAATTATTCATACTGGCCAGTCCTAAACTATTTACTCTGCCCTGCCCTGCCTTTCTACAAAACCCTAATACAGGCTCTAGCCTCAGCTTTCTACAGCTTTACTACCTGACCCAAACCTGGGGCTTCCCCTGTGACCTTGCAATGGCATGTGGTGACCTGCTGCCTAGGACTTGCGATTATCAACTTTGTTTTCTTGAGCTTCTCCTGTATCTCTTCTTGTGGCCACACCCGACTGGCCATCACATAAAAGAACACAGAAGGCTCGGCGCCTGTGGCTCAAGCAGCTAAGGCGCCAGCCACATACAACTGAGTTGGCAGGTTCGAATCTAGCCCAGGCCCACCAAACAACAATGACGGCTGCAACCAAAAAATGGCCGGGTGTTGTGGTGGGCGCCTGTGGTCCCAGCTACTTGGGAGGCAGAGGCAGGAGACTCGCTTGAGCCCAAGAATTGGAGGTTGCTGTGAGCCGTGATGCCATGGCACTCTACCCAGGGCGACAGCTTGAGGCTCTGTCTCAAAAATAAATAAATAAATAAATAAAAATAAAAGAACACAGAATGTAAGTACTGTAAAATAAATACAGCATAGTTTTATATAGTGATTCTCAAAACAGGGACCCCAGACCAGCATCAGCATCACCTGAGAATTTGTTAGAGAAAAATAGTTACTCTTTGTGGTCAAACTTAGGCTTATATTCCAGCTCTACACTAGCTGTGTGATTCTAGGCAAGTCACTAAACCGCTGTGCCTTGTTTTGATTTTAATTTTAATTTTTGTAGAAACTGGACCTCACTGGGTTGCCCATCCTGGTCTCAAACTCCTGGCCTCAAGGGATCCTCCTGCCCCAGCCTCCCTCCCAAAGTGGCCTCCCAGTTTCAAGTACAAGTGACCACACCCAACCCAAATGATTGAGTCTTGGTATCTTCATTTAAGAATCCTACGTGCAGCACTGTCTGAAGACTAAAAGAGACTGAGTTAATAAAAATAATTCTGCTATGCCGGGCGCGGTGGCTCACGCCTGTAATCCCAGCACTGTGGGAGGCTGAGGAGGGAGAATTGCTTGAGCTCAGGAGTTTGAGACTCGCCTGAGCGACAGTGAGACCCCGACTCATGAAAAAAATGGAAAAACCCAGCCAGGCGCTGTGGTGAGCGCCTGTAATCCCAGCGGCTTCCGGAGGCTGAGGCAGCGGGATGCCCACAGCCTGAGTCAGAGGTTGCACTGAGTTACCATGCCCACTGCACTCTGCTCAGGGGCATGGGATGGCACTGTGTCTCAACAACAACAACAAAATAATAAAAAAAATAATTCTGCTATGAGGTCCGAACTTCCAAAATGTCAATTTTCTTCCCCATTACCATAATATAACAAAAACTTCTGTTTTCTCAGTATTTTCAGTGTAACTACCAGAGGTTTAAATTATTTAAACCACTTCCCATTTTAGCAATTATGGGGAAAGAAAAATGCACAAACAGGAGCAGGAATAGAAAAATGGGGTTGTGTGGTATTCAGCAGAGGAAAAGAGAAATTCAGTTTGAGCTCATTTTTCAAGGTACTCAGAAAAATTAATTGGCAATTTAAATAATCTGGATGCTGGTGAATGCTGAAGGCCTGTGATAATAATAATTTTTTAAAATTGCTGGAAAATGGGTGGTGCCTGTGGCTCAAAGGAGTAGGATGCTGGCCCCATATGCTGGAGGTGGCGGGTTCAAACCCAGCCCTGGCCAAAAACTACAAAAAAAAAAAATCACTGTTCTATGTACTTTTTACTCTTACTGGGCAGGACAGGCATTACTATCTCTGTTTTACAGGTGCATAAAACTCAGAGGAATTAAGTGATTTGCCTGTGATCACAAAACAGTTGGCAAGGAAGCTGGGATTGAAGCCAGGTCAATTAGTTACAAAGCACAGTACATAGTCTCAGAGCTTTTGAGGAGGTCTCAAACTGAGAGGATAAAGGTCATTCTGCACCTAGTTAATACTAATACTATTGAATGAAAAAGCATCTGATTTATTGGTAAAAATCTTGTTACAATGAATATTATTGCATAGATGTAATAAATCAGCAATCCCCAACCTTTTTGTCACCAGGGACAGGTTTCAAGGAAGACAATTTTTCCACAGACGGTGTGGTGGTTCAGGAGGAGCTCAGGCAGTGATACTGTGCAGTCTGTAATAAATAATTACTTTATTTTCTAATTTTCAAATACATCATCTCCCATATATATTCTGGGGGTTGGGGACTGAAGCAGTAAGTACATTTGCATAGGAAAGTAAAGAGGCTGTCCATGCTATTTAAAAGGAGACTTCTGGCTCGGCGCCTGTGGCTCAATGGGCTAAGGCGCCAGCCACGTACACCTGAGCGGGCGGGTTCGAATCCAGCCCGGGCCCTCCAAACAACAATGACGGCTGCAACCAAAAAAAGAAATGGCTGGGCGTTGTGGCGGGCACCTGTAGTCCCAGCTACTTGGGAGACAGAGGCAGGAGACTCGCTTGAGCCCAGGAATTGGAGGTTGCTGTGAGCTGTGATGCTATGGCACTCTCTCCAGGGTGACAGCTTGAGGTTCTGTCTCAAAAAAAAATAAAATAAAAGGAGACTTCTATTTGCACTACAGATTTTGGGAGCAATGAATAAGAAGCACGTAAGTGAATATTTACTCTGAAAATTTAAGCAAGATGCACAATCTTTTTGGAAGATGTTAGTTTGCCTTGATCACACATGGACTTGATGGTAATACGTGTAGTGCATTGTTGTTTTTGCTGTACCATTTAAAATATTACTGAGTAGACTCCTTACATAGCTTCAGTAATATGTAAATATACAGGCCCACATTACTCACTCTCTCTAGCATATGAGACCATAAAATCCCTGAGAGCTGGGACTGGCACCTTATCTGTAGTCCAAGACAGTCAAGAGGCAGAAGCTGGAGGATCACTTGAGGCCAGGAGTTCAGACCAGTCTGGGCAACATAGGGAGACATGTCTTTAAAAAAAAGAAAAGAAAATACACACACACACATATATACGTGTGTGTGTGTGTATATTATAATCCCTAAGGATAGAGCTTAGTTTCCTCTCTCTGATTTCACAGTACCTTGTACTACTTAATAAATACATAAATGAGTGAATGAAGGCCTGGCCAGTGGCTCGTGCCTGTCATCCTAACACTTCAGGAGGCTGAGGTGGGTGGACAGCCTGAGCTCACAGGTTTGAGACCAGCCTGAGCAAGAGCAAGACCTCATCTCTAAAAATAGCCAGGATGGCTCGGTGCCTATAGCTCAATGGCTAGGGCACTGGTCACACACCCAGGGGCTGGTGGGTTCAAACCCACCCAGGCTTGCCGAACAACAATGACAATTACAACAACAACAACAAAAATAGCCAGGGGTTGTGGTGGGCACCTGCAGTCCCAGCTACTTGGGAGGCTGAGGCAAGAGAATCACTTAAATCCAAGAGTTTGAGGTTGCTGTGAGCTGTGATGCCACTGCACTCTACTGAGGGCGATGTGAGACTCTGTCTCAAAAAAACCCCCCCAAAAACCAAAAAACGCTGGGTGTTGTGGTGGGCACTGGTAGGATTATAGGTGTGAGCCACCTTGCCTGGTTTTTTATTTGTTTTTAGAGACAGGGTCTGTCACAGGCTGGAATATATTAGCATGATCATAGTTCACTGCAATCTCAAACTCCTGAGCTCAAGTGATTCTTTCCACTTTATCCTTCTGAGGAGCTGGGATTATAGGGATAAGACACCTCATCTGGCCCTAATAATGTTGGTTCCATTATTTTTCTGGAGATCTCTCTCACACATCCTCAGATGTGGGCTTAAGTGGTCCTCCCCCTTCAACTTCCTAAAGTGCTGAGCCTACAGGTGTGCACCACAATGCCCAGCTGTTTTTAGAGACAGGGTCCTGCTCAGGCTAGTCTCTGAACTCCTTCTGTATGTGGAAAGACCTGTGGTACGCTTCTAATGTATATTGTGTCATTTAAATCTTACAATAACCACAGGAGGCAGGTATTATTCCCCCTTAGTGGTAAGAAAACAAAGCTCACATAAAATCTGCTGTTCTGGCTCGGCGCCTGTGGCTCAACAGGCTAAGGCGCCAGCCACGTACACCTGAGCTGGCGGGTTCGAATCCAGCCTGGGCCCACCAAACGACAATGACGGCTGCAACCAAAAAATGGCCGGGCGTTGTGGCGGGCGCCTGTGGTCCCAGCTACTTGGGAGGCGGAGGCAGGAGACTCGCTTGAGCCCAGGAATTGCAGGTTGCTGTGAGCTGTGATGCCACAGCACTCTCTCCAGGGTGACAGCTTGAGCCTCTGTCTCAAAAAATAAAAAAAATAAAAATAAAAATAAAATCTGCTGTTCTTTCCATTACATGTTGCTGACCTTTAAGGTCCTTTATCAAACTTTATTTTCTAATTTTCAAATACATCATCTCCCATATAAACTCTGAAGATTATTTTGGGACTGTAAGGAATTTGCCAGGCCTTTCATGTGCTTGGCATAGCCCACTAAAATATTCTATAGGACTTACAATCACGTTGATCCTTTGAATCAGTTTACAGTAAGTAGTTCAACAAAAAGTGTAACAGGATAAGGAATTTAAGCCAGAATGCAAACTGGCATATTCTTCCTTGATAAAGGAAGCCTTACTAAAAGAAAAAAAGTGAGCTGACATAACAGTGTAGTTCCATAATTGATTTTATTCTGTCAAAATCTCCTTATCTAATTGCCAACTGATTGTTGACCTGTAATTGTTCTGCTAACTGTGCCTTGGAAAGCTCTGGCATAGAGTACACCTCAATAATCCAATTTAGGACGCACCTACAATGAAAGCTCACATTATTATAAACTATTTTCCCTTTGTAAATAGGAAAGTCAAAAGAAAAGCTAAATTCCCAAAGAAAACAGATAACCTGCTACAAAGTAAAAATATTAATCAGAACTCATCCACTGATGAATTGAGTCACTTTTTATTCATTTAAGACTTATATACAGAGTTTCTGCTTTCCTCCCAGAAGGGAGTGGGTTGAGTAAGCACCATTAAAAATCTTTACGGCTGGGTGGCACCAGTGGCTCAAAGGAATAGGATGCCAGCCCCATAGGCTGGAGGTGGCAGGTTCAAACCCAGCCCCAGCCAAAAAAACTGCAAAAAAAAAAAAAAAAACCCAACCAAAAACAGGGCATCACCTGTGGCTCAAAGGAGTAGGGCGCCGGCCCCATATGCCAGAGGTGGCAGGTTCAAACCTAGCCCTGGCCAAAAACTGCAAACAAAACAAAACAAAACAAACAAACAAACAAACAAACAAAAACTTTTAGGCCAGCTTGATGCCTGAAGCTCAGCAGCTAGGTCTCCAGCCACACTAGAGCTGGAAGGTTTGAACCCAGCCTGGGCCTGCCAAACAACAACGACACTTACAATAAAAAATAGCCGGGCGTTGTGTCGGGTGTCTGTAGTCCCAGCTACTTGGGAGGCTGAGGCAAGAGAATCACTTAAGCCCAAGAGTTTGAGATTGCTGTGAGCTGTGACGCCACAGCCCTCTACCGAGGGTGACATAGTGAGATTGTCTCACAAAAAACAAAAGCAAAAACAAAACAAACAAAACAAAAACAACTTTAAGGCCTGGTATGGTAGTTGACGCTTGTAATCCTAAACAGTCTGGGAGGAAGAGGTGGGTGAATCACTTGAGCTTAGGAGTTTAAGATTCTGACCAAGAAGCTCGACACCTGTACCACAGTGGTTACAGGGTAGGTCACATACACTAAGGCTGGCAGGTTTGAACCTGGCCAGGCCAGCTAACAACAACGACAACTGCAACAAAACATAGCTGGGTGTTGTGGTGGGTGCCGGTAGTCCCAGCTACTTGGGAGGCTGAGGCAAGAGAATTGCTTCAGCCCAAGAGTTTGAGATTGCTGTGAGCTGGGATGCCACAGCACTCTACCAAGGGTGACAAAGTGAGACTCTGTCTCAAAAAAAAAAAAAAGGGCGGTGCCTGTGGCTCAGTCAATAGGGCGCCGGACCCATATACCGGGGGTGGTGGGTTCAAACACGGCCCCGGCCAAACTGCAACAAAAAAATAGCCGGGCGTTGTGGCGGGCGCCCGTGGTCCCAGCTACTTAGGAGGCTGAGGCAAGAGAATCACCTAAGCCCAGGAGTTGGAGGTTGCTGTGAGCTGTGTGACACCACGGCACTCTACTGAGGACAATAAAGTGAGACTCTGTCTCTATAAAAAAAAAAAAAAAAAAAGAAACTGACCAAGAGCATGACCCCCTCTCTACGGATAGAAAAATTAGCCAGAATAGGCACCTGTAACCCAGCCTACTTGGGAGACTGAGCCAAGAGGATCTCTTGAGCCCAGGAGTTTGAGATTGCTGTGAGCTATGATGACCCCACGACACTCTAGCCTGGGGCAACAGAATGAGACTCTGTCTCAAAAAAATTAAAACACCCCAAACATTCTTACACAGTGCAGTGTAATTCTTTTTTTCTCACTTTATCACCCTCAGTAGAGTGCCGTGGCATCACACAGCTCACAGCAACCTCCAACTCCTGGGCTTAGGCGATTCTCTTGCCTCAGCCTCCCAAGTGGCCGGGACTATAGGCGCCCGCCACAACGCCCGGCTATTTTTCTGTTGCAGTTTGGCCAGGGCTGGGTTTGAAACTGCCACCCTCAGTATACGGGGCCAGCACCCCACCCACTGAGCCAGAGGCGCCGCCCAGTGCAGTGTAATCCTTCTTCTTCTTCTTTTTTGACATAGTGTTGGGACTATTGGTGTGTACCACCCCACCTGGCTCCAAAGTGATTATTTCTTTTTTTGGATACAGAGTCTCACTTTGTCACCCTCGGCACAGTGCCATGGCATCACAGCTCGCAGCAACCTCAAACTCCTGGGCTCAAGTGATTCTCTTGCCTCAGCCTCTCAAGTAGCAGGGACTACAGGCACCTACCACAATGCCCGGCTAATTTTTCTTGCCATTGTCATTGTTGTTTAGCTGGCCTGGGCCAGGTTCAAACCTGCCACCCTTGGTGTATGTGGCTGGCACTATAACCACTGTGCTCTGGGTGCCAAGCCACTATCCCCATATTTTAAATTTATTTTGGTTATTTCTAATGTTCTAATTTGATGAGTAAGGCTTTGGGTTATTATCGTCACACATACAGGTTTTTCCCAGTTTTGGATTATTTCCTTATATTTCCAGATGATATCAGAAGACTCTGATTGGTTTCAAATAAGATTGAAAAATTACTTTTCAGGCTTGGTGCCCGTATTAGAGTGGTTACGATGCCAGCCATGTATACCGAGGCTGATAGGTTCAACAATAGTGACAACTATAACAAAAAATAGCCAGGGGTAGTGGCAGGTGCCTGTAGTCCCAGCAACCTGGGATGCTGAGGCAAGAGAATCGCTTAAGACCAAGAGTTGGAGGTTGCTGTGGCATCACAGCACTCTACCCAGGGTGACATAGTGAGACTGTCTCAAAAAACAAGCAAACAAACAAAACAGAAAAATTACTTTTCAAATGATTTGTCATTGTAACATGCCAACAGCAAAGAATGAGTACCTTAGTTTCACCAAAAGGTAGTTAAGATTTATTAATTTTATCCTTTAAGCATGTTAGCTAATATCATCAGTAAAAAGACATCTAAAATTTGCATTTTGTTTTACTAGGATAAACAAAATGCAGAATTCTACAGTCTGAGCTAACAAAGTGAGATTTCCTCACATTTGCATCTATGGGAGAAATTCCAAACCATCAACCAAAGAACCTATTGACCTATTATAAGTCAAGTTCCCAGACCAAAAATGTATTTAAAATGCTATGCTTGTAGTAGGAAATTTCCTAGTTAGCCAGACTCCTGGCTCACACCTGTAATCTCCAGGGCTTTGAGAGCCCAAGATAGGAAGATCCCTCATGGGCAGGAGTTTGAGATCAGACTAAGCAAGAGTGAAACCTCTTCTCTACAAAAAATAGAAAAATTAGCTGGGGTTGGGGGTACATACCAGTAGTCTAAACTACTTCAAAGGCTGAGACAAGAGAATTGCTTGAGCCCAAGAGCTTGAGGCTGTAGTGAGTTGTGATGATGCCACTGTACTCTAGCCCAGGCAACAAAGTAAGACCCTGTCTCAAAAAAGTGTAGAAAGCAAAAAAACTAAATGACAAACTACCTGTTCAAAACACAATAGAAAGGCTTGGTGCCCATTGCTGAGTGGTTAGGGTGCCAGCCTCATGCCCTGGGGCTGGCCGGTTTGAACTGGCCGGGCCTGTTAAACAATGATAACTATAACAAAAAAGGCCAGGTGTTGTGGCGGGTGCCCATAGTCCCTGCTACTTGGGAGGCTGAGGCAAGAGAATCACTTAAGCCCAAGAGTTGGAGGTTGCTGTGAGCTATGATGCCAAGGCACTCTACCAAGGGCAACCAAGAAAAAGAAAAGGAAAAAAAAAAGAAAAAGGGCTTGGTGCCCATTGTTACACACTCAGTGGTTATAGCGCCAGCCACATACACCAAGGCTGCCAGGTTCAAACCCAGCCTGGGCCAGCTAAACAATGACAACTGTAACAAAAAATAGCTGGGCGTTGTGGCAGGTGCCTGTAGTTCTAGCTACTTGGGAGGCTGAGGCAAGAGAATCGCTTAAGCCCAAGAGTTGGAGGTTGCTGTGAGCTGTGACACCATGACACTCTACCCAGGGAAGCAGCTTGAGACTCTGTTTCAAGACAAAAACAAAAACAAAACAAAAAATAGAAATATAAGAAAAACAAACACCAAGTTATTTTTGCTATGAGGATATTTCTTGGTTCCAGAAAATTGAAAAATTTATTTGGATAGCCATGCAAGGTGACAAGAACAGAAATGCAAATTCCAGGGCCACAAAAGTTGAGGAGTCTAACAGGAGTGAGACCCTTTTTTCACTAAATTGTGATGTCATAGGTCTACGCCCTCAAAGGAAGAGCTAAATACAGAGTAAGACGGTTCCTACAAGAAATTAGAGCTGGGTTTGAACCTCCTGTGTTGTCCAGGAAGCCTGACGTCATAAACTTGGTTTAAAGTAGTCTTGGAACGGTAATGCCTTTGGGACCCTGACAGGAGGATACCAACATCCTTCCTGGAATCTTCATCCTAGGCCTCAAGGTATTTTCACAAGTAAGTGTTCAAATGCCATTAGCAGTACACAAAGATAACTAGACTCCAGGAGGGAGAACCAGCAGGAAAAATAGACAATAGAAACAGAACGGTGGAGACTTCAAATACTAGAACCATTAGATTGTAACTGTAAAAGCAATTATGTGCACTGGGTTTAAATCTATATTGAAGATGCCTGAAGAGAATAAAGAACTACAGAAAGGGACATAAACTGCAAAAGAACCAAATGGAACTTCTAGAAATAAAAAACAATAATAAAAGTTTAACAATCATCAGATGGACTTATTTTTTTTGAGACAGAGTCTCAAGCTGTCACCCCGGGTACAGTGCCGCGGCATTATAGTTCACAGCAACCTCAATCTCTTGGGCTTACGCAATACTCTTGCCTCAGTTTTTTTTTTTTTTTCCTATTTTTACTAGAGACAGGGTCTTGCTTTTTGCTCAGACTGGTCTTGAACTCAGGTAATCCACCCACCTCGGCCTCCCAGAGTGCTAGGATTATAAGCGTGAGCCATCGTGCCCAGCCCATCAGATGGATTTAATAGATTAGTGACAGATGAAAAGACGATTGATGAAACAAGATTGACACCTTACTGGATTTGATGTATTATAACATCTTCCTGTTCTGTTTTAATCTTTTTTTCTTAAGCCAGTCAAATTTAGCAGTTGAGGGTTGTGTCACCAACTTTAATGACACTAATGTTAATAAATTCTGATAACTCTCTACCACCAGACCAGCCTGTTCCATTTTATTCTGTATGAAATTTTTAAATGATGACTGAGACTCAACAAACTGATTTCACACCTGTCTTTTATTCAGTGTGATTAGATTAAAACAGATCATTGCACAATTAAATGTGTCAGGAAAATAATAATTTTTTAAAAAAGCTTTTACTGGCTCAGCACCTGTAGCACAGTGGTTATGGAGCCAGCCATATGCACCGAGGGTGGCGGGTTCAAATGAGCCTGGGGCAGCTAAACAACGACAACTCCAACAAAAAATAGCCTGGGTGTTGTGGCGGGTGCCCATAGTCCCAGCTACTTGGGAAGCTGAGGCAAGAGAATTGCTTAAGTCCAGGAGTTGGAGGTTGCTGTAAGCTGTGATGTCATGGCACTCTACCTAGAGTGACATAGTGAGACTCTGTCTCAAAAAAAAAGAAAGGAAAAACAAAAAAGCTTTTACTATTATACAAAACAAATCTGGGAACTGAAATACAGACCTCTGACAAATCCCTTAGGTGCTGGTGTTGCTAGAATGAATTAGATGCAGCTGACTTCATTAGTGCCTCCCCTGTGGCTTTCACTCTTGGGCAGAAAGGGGAATCGCATTAGAAAGGAGGTAAGTTTAGTTTTTATTCTGAACTAGGCAGCCAGGAGTCTGTAATGTTTTCCACTGGGAAAGTTTTAAATTAATGAACTGCCACCTCTGAAGTAGATTTAGTGGAGGTTACTATCAGTATAGAATACAGAAAATTTATTAGACCCAATATAATACTTGGAAGGACTAAGTATTTAGTTCTTCCTGATTTTCAGTGGTTATTATTTTTCACCAATTTGCAAAGAGATGAGAAAAATAATTTAAAATTTAAACACTTCCAGCTTGGTTCAAAGTTATTTTGAAAATCTGGACGGATCCACGAAGTCCAAAAGATGACTGATGTCTTACCTCTTATTTGTTCATTCAGCAAATAATTTGAGAGGCTACAAAATGCTAAAAGCTAAGAGACAAACATAAACAAGAAAAGTCCTGCCCTGTGTGAACTCTTGCTCACAGTGAGGAAGGGACATGTTTACTTAACAGTTACCAAGGAGCTAAGTAGGGCTAGGTCTTCTGGGAGCAGATCAGAGAGACAGCCTGTTTGTCTGGGGAATCAGTCTCTTACTGAAGGGAGAAATGAAGCTGAACTGTCTTGAAAATGCACAGGTATTTGCCTGCTGAAGAGGGGAAAAAGGAGGCAGAAGAAGACTGTTTAGTCCAGAGAACTTTAGTATTAACAGTTCTAGATGGCTGGTGTAGGGATCGGGCCAGATAAGAGGCTTCTCATCCTCTCTTTTGACTTTTAAATTGTAGTGAGAAACACATAACCTAAAATGTACAATTTAAACCTTTTTTTGGGGGGGGGCAGGATCTTACTATGCTGTCCAAGCTAGGGTGCAGTGGCATGATAATAGCTCACAACAATGTCAAATGCCTAGGCTCAAGCAATCCTGCCTCAGTCTGCTGAATACCTGAGAATATAGGTGTCTGCCACCATGCCTAGCTAATTTTTCTTTCTTTCTTTCTTTTCTTTTCTTTTTCTTTTTTTCTGTTTTTGGTAAGAGACCAGGTCTCACTCTTGTTCAAGCTTGTTTGGAACTCTTTTTTATTTTTTTAAGAGACGGGGTCTTGCTATGTTGTCCAGGCTAGACACAACTCCCTAGGCTTTTAAGAGACCCTACTGCCTTGGCTTCCCAAGTAGCCACCAGCCAGGCCATCATATTACTGCTATACCTTCTTTAATATATATATATATATATATAAATGGTTTCAGGGGTGTTAAATACATAGCGTATTCATATTTTCATGAAATACGGACTTGACTTTATTGTACAGGCAACTGAAATTTAGAGAATTATTGAAAAATTTCAGGAAGAGAGGGTAGGGGTGGTAGGAGGTAGGAGATGGAGGCTAGGAGGACTGGGAGGGATTTTAAGATTTAAAAGCTTGGCTCAAGCAGCTAAAGGCGCCTGTAGTAGCAGCTACTTGGGAGGCGGAGCCCAGGAGCTGGAGGTTGCTGTGAGCTGTGATGGCACAGCACTCTACCCAGGGTGACAGCTTGAGGCTCTGTCTCAAAAAAAAAAAAAAAAAAAAAAAGATTTAAACGCTTGCTGAGAGTTGGTTTCTGGGTTGGTCACAGGGTTTTTTGCCCGAGGGGAAGTTAGAGTAGGGAACTCAACACACGTCTGGCTGAGTACCAAGCCCGGTATGGTCAGGTGCTTTCCATCCGCACACTTGAGCAGGACACTTGAGCTAACCGGCCACACCTCGCCAGGATGTGCATTGTTATACCCCCACATTTAAAGAAATATTTTGAGGGGATTAGGTACGAAAACTGAAAACTTTTACAGAGTTTGCGCTCCACTTTCTAAAAACATCTTTTTATCAATGTTTAACAGGCATACGGAAAAGTACACAAATAAGCATACAGCGTGATGAGTATTCACACACAAAAAGCTTTTACTATCATACAAAAGGCTGGGATTCATCACCAGCACCCACCTCAGCAAGGAGAATATTACTAGAGTCCCTGTTATGTAATCCCACTAACAGTCGCATTACGTACGAAGAGACTGAAGGGCAGAGAGGTCACAAGGCAAAGGATTGCTGAAACAAGCCTTCGAACCCGGCTCTTAGGACTGCCAAGCCCGTGCCCTCGAGAATAAACAAGTTTGAGGGTTAGACAAAGAGCTGAACTTCGAACAACGTGAGTGGGCGTGTTCTCCTAAGAGTTGCTTACTCACGTCAGAGCCACAGAAGCCGCAGGTAACCAGACGCCGGCCCCTCCGGCCACTTACGCACTCTATTCAGAGCTCAGCCTCCCAGTGAGCCCGCGACATGCTACGCGGCCTCCCTACACACGAGAGCGCTGTGTCACCTCCAGTACGAGGAGTGTCGCTCTCTGTGGTCGCGACATTCTTGCGGCCGGAAAGGCGAAAGAGTAAAGGTCACGTAGACGGCGTGCCCCCGCCCCGTACTCGTAAGTTCTCGCGAGAATTACACTTCCGTCCTTTTGGTCCCCTGAGCACCAACATGGCAGTCGGCAAGAACAAGCGCCTTACGAAAGGCGGCAAAAAGGGAGCCAAGAAGAAAGTGTAAGTGGCGACTGTCGTGTATCCCTCCTTCTTGGGATCCTGCTAGGATCTGCGGCCCGGTCCTAGGTCGTGGCGTGGGCCGGATGGCGAGGATGCCGGTCGGATTGTGCTGGCCGTGGCGGGTTGGTGTTTTCAGTAACGCGGCCTGGCAGGTCTGGGTGCTGCGTCGCGGGGGGTCGTCTGCCCCTTCTGTGGATTCTGTTCCTTGCATGTGTCGCGTTTGAGCCAGATTGCTGCCGCCAGTGGTGCCTGGGTTCCGTGTTAGGGGTTTTCGGGGCCGTCTAAGTTCCGCGGGCTTTTGCTGCGGCTTCAGGAGCAGTCCTTGCCCATGCCGGACCCTGCAGGCTGCCTCTGCTTGGACCGCTGGAACCCGGCAGCTCCCAGTAGGCTCGTCTGAGGTCCTGAAGGGTTTTAGTTACCGGTATCGACTTTCACGAACCCGTGAAGTCCCGAGACCGCGTATTACCTGGAGGAAACCAGTGCTTGTACTGTTAAAAGACCGATGAGGATTGGGAGCGAGCAGAACTTATTTTCATAGTGTACGGTCTGTACAGTGAAGAGTGGGAAGAGCTAAATCTACATATGCACCCCAAACCTCTCTGTGAGAGAAGTAGTTAAATCCAGTCTCGAATGGCCGCTTAGCCTTTGAAAATGAAGGGAAGTTATTCTAAGCAGCATTAGAATGGTGAAAATAAACACCACATACTCCAGTAAGAAATATGTGATCTTCCATGAAACTTAATCATTTTTTTTCAAATTTTAGGGTTGATCCATTTTCTAAGAAAGATTGGTATGATGTGAAGGCACCTGCTATGTTCAATATAAGAAATATTGGGAAAACACTAGTCACCAGGACTCAAGGAACCGAAATTGCATCTGATGGCCTCAAAGGTCGTGTGTTTGAAGTGAGTCTTGCTGATCTGCAGAATGATGAAGTTGCATTTAGAAAATTCAAGCTGATAACTGAAGATGTTCAGGGCAAAAACTGACTAATTTCCACGGCATGGATCTTACCCGTGACAAAATGTGTTCTATG